>CAUYON010112125.1:0-21589 GCA_963573935.1 Arctocebus calabarensis | reverse complement strand
AGTGTATGTGGCTATAGGCACAGAGCCTAATTTCACTTTTTATGAAGACAATAATTATTTTCTTTTCTATCACACTCTCTAGATTATGCCAAAATGCCAAATGCCAAAAAAATTGGCATTTTTATGATTATCAAGATTGCTTTCTTTGATTATTCAAAGATGGACCAGGTAATTGTCAAATAAATGGTTTGATGTTGTATCAGCCTATCAGTCCAGTAACCTCAATTTTTGGTTACATTGTCTTTATTATACTGAAGCAAGGACTAGTTTAGATTGTGAACACCTGTAAAGTAGAGACCTTATTATTTGTATGTTAGAGATCCTTCCTAAAAATATCTGCAGAATTGATTTTTACAAAATAATTATTCAACTTTAAACTTTTAAGATTGTAATAATATAACTTTAGGAAAATTTTGGAGATGGAAGGCATGAAGTTCCTTTTGGGGGGAGAAATTAAAGGACAGAGTTACCTTGCAATAACATAGAAACTTCTCATTTCTACAGCCTACAGACTCCACCGTGACATTCCAAGTTCATTGCAAAGGACTATTTTCTGAACACTTAGGCTTTGAGTCCATCACCTAAACTTATCTTTCATAGCCTAAAGTAGAGGAGGATGCTTATATCTGTTTTTCGGAGTCACCTGTCCTTGATGACACTGTTCACAAAGAGTCTTCTGATAATTTCACCATCCTGAGAGAATTTCTGGAGCCAAGACTTTTATTGCACTTTTGAAAATACAAATTACTGAACCTTTATATAGCAAAGGGAAATACAATATTTATCACAGCATTAAAAGTTATGTAGGCATGACGAATATGTAGGGAGAGGCAAATGGAAGGTAAAAAAAGAAAAGTCTACAGGAAGATAGATGATTTACATGATTATTTTGTTCTAATTTTCAACTCCTCAGTTCAAATTGATGAAGGGAAATAATTCTAAATCATTAATAACCTTCATAGATGAAGGGAAATAATTCTAAATCATTAATAACCTTCGTAAGTTTTACTCCATGCAAAATTAAGACTTTACAAAGACAATGTATTTTAACATATTTTCTTTTTCAATAATATAATTTAACTATGAAAGAAATTTAAACTTTTCAGAAAAAGAGAAAGTGAGCAGAGGGATAGAATAGACATTGCTTTATGTTTCACCTATTCTCGCCCTAATAACCACAGGTTTTTATACTTGTATTCAGCATACATTCAGACAGTATTCATACATAGCCATGAGTTTTTGTATGAACCCTAGATACATGAGAAATATAAAAATATTGAAAAACATTCTAATAGATATATACATAGCTAACATATGTAATATGTACATTTAATGATATATATTTACATTATAAAATAGGCAGAAAAAATCTTGAAATTATGATATACAACTTAGAACTTCATTTCATAAAGAAAAAATAAAAATTTAATACAATTACCAAATATTCGTAACAACTGGAAATACAGAAAAATTAATTGTATCTCATTAAGTTGCTCTGCTCCTCAGAACAAAACATTTGCTCCTTCAAACTTGCCATGTGTTCATGAAATTATTCACAAAAACCAGTGACTCTAAAAAGTACAAATCCTTTTTTAATGACAATATTCCATCATGGTGGAAATCAAATCAGTCTCTTTTGAGTCCATAGTGAAGAACAGAACCTTGTTGAGCGTCTCCCCCGAGAGCAGGAGTTTAGGTGGTGCACGAGGGAAAATGAGACACAGAAATGCTGACAGTTTTCTCTTTATGAAGCTTTACTTCTAAATTTAATGAATTAGAAACATTCCAACTAGCAAGAAAAAAGTACTGATTCAAACTTTCCCAGTAAGAATATAGAAGAATATCAAAGTTTCATCTAAGTTTTTACTAAACTATTGGTATTAGAGAAGAAAACTTTACTAACACACAGAAACAAGTGAACACAGAATTCATTGTCCTGAAGCAGTAGAAATTCATTCTTCCTCATATAGTTGTCCAAGTTGTGCATCCCTGACTGGCAGGCAGGTTTCCTGCACGTGTTGGAGACTTTCTGGTGGAATCTACTTGTAGTTCCACTGTCTTCTCTGGTTTTTTTTTGTTTTGCAGTTTGGGGCTGGGGCTGGGTTTGAACCCACCACCTCCAGCATACGAGGCTGGTGCCCTACTCCTTTGAGCCACAGGCACCGCCTCAGTTCCACTGTCTTCTTACACGTAAGAATCCTCTTACTTCTAGTTTGTGGAAGGAGGAAAAGACTCCAGAGAAAGCATGCTCCCCAACGTGTTATTATTAATAGAGGTTTTGTCTGTTTTTGCTCTTCAATATATGCCCAATGATTAGTAGGGTGCCACACTCTGAGGATGGGACATAAGTATTTGCTGCAATAGAACCTTGTGTAGGGGTTCACAAAAGGACTTGGAATTACTTACGAATACTACTGTAAGCCAGACATCAGTAACATGGCAGAATATGCTGCCCCCCATGCTTTGTGCCCATAGAAATGCTGCTCCCCATGCTTTGTGCCCATAGAAATGTTAATCTGTGTAACTATCCACATGGATAAATACTTTCATAAAACTAGGAAAACACTACACTAGCTGACCAGTAGAACAAAAGTAAGAAAAGATGCATAGATCAGGATAAGAAAGATAATTTCACATTACTTGTTATCAGAGAGAAACACCTACTGTGGGGAAGAGGGACAGTGAGCACCAGACTTTGCCTCAGACACCAACTCCAAGCCTGCCCCAGTAAAACCCAGAGCTAGAAAGCCCCGCCCCCCAACACACACACAAGCTCCAGACTCCAGACCAGTGTCTGAAACCTCCACAGCCATCCAGGCACCAGACCAGATTGTACAGTCCCAGACTCCACCACTGCCAGACAGAATCAGTCTCCAGGTCTGACCTCTCCACCAAGTGAACCCTGGTAGCCCTTGGGTGCAGACTACTTTCATCACTGGGCTGGTTCTCATAGCTTCAGACTTCAGGCCTGCCTCAGCACCAGGTCAACAGTTCTAACAGTAGGTATCAGGCTGGCACTTAAGGACATAGGCTCCAAACCTGTCCAGTACCAGGTCAGTCTTTCCTAGACTTTCCTAACATATCTTGTTATGTGATATGATTATTTTCTTTTGCTCTTTCGAGATCCTATCTTTGTCTTTGATTTTTTGCAGTTTGAGTATAATAGATCTTTTTGTAGTAGTGTTTTAGTTTATCTAGGTTGTGACTTTTCACTTTCCTGTACCTGAATTTTTATATCTTTCCTCAGATTTGAATATTTTTTACTGTTGTCTATTGAATTCTTGGCCACAACTAATCCTCCCACTTAGGCCTCCCAAAGCACTGGTGTTATAAGCATGAACTACCACTTCTAGCCTCTTCAAAGGATCTTTCTACCCCTTTGCCTCTCAAAGTCATATAACTCAAATATTTACTGTTTTGTTGCTTGTCTCATCAATCTTATAAGCCTTGTTTCTTTATTTTCATTTTTTAATTCTCCTCTGACTTTATATTTTCAAAAAACTTGTATCAAGTCCACAGATTCATCTCCTTGATTAATCCTGCCCTTTATCTGCAGGAAAAGCATTTGACAAAGTTTTACATTCAACCCTGATAAAAATCTCTCAAAAAGTTTAGGTATAAAAGAAATGGTCCTCAACATAATACAGATCATATATCTGAAACCCATTAGCTAACATGATGCTGAACATTTAAAAATTTAAATATAGGCTTCTAACATCAAAAACAAGACAGGAATGCTCACTCTTACTGCCTATATTCAGTGAAGTACTGAAAATTCTAGCCAAAGCAATTAGGCAAGAAAAAGAAATAAAAGGCATTTCAAATTAGAAAAGAGTAATTTAAATTGTTTCTGTTTACAAATGCTGGACATTCAAGAGCTCTAATATACAAGATGGTGACAGTTAATAATAATCCATTACATTCTCAATAATTACTGAGATTAAATATTAAGTATTCTCCAAAAAAAAAGGCAGTATGTGTATGAGGTAATGCACGTGATTAGCTCAGGTAACTAATCACAATGTATACACATCTCAAAACATCATGTTGGATGTGATAAACATATACAGTTTTTATTTTTGGATTTTAATTACTTAATTAAAATTAAAAAGTCATGATGGGATTATACTATAACACAATAATTTTGTTATAAAAGATTAAAATCAGTTCCAGATCTGACAATAGATCTCAGGGCATATTTTTAAGTGGTTTAGAATATCCATCAACTTAGTTGTCAAATATGTTATATATAATCCTCAATATGTTATACGCATTCATTTATTCTAAATGACACCTTTTTCTTTCTTATATTAAAGAAAACTTCCAGAATGCCATCGATGCTATCTGAACCAAGTAGTGTCAAGATTTAGTGCTCCCAGAACAAAACACATGGTCATGGTACATTGTCTTATCAAGACAGTATTCCATGAGGAAGCCATGTGTTACCAAAAATACAGTGAGATGTTGATACTTTTCAATGCTTCTTATTGTTTCTGAAAGCAGTATCTACTGAGAAATTTGTTTTATGAGACTATCTTCTACATATTAAAATAAGTGCTAAGTGTATTAAAGTGATTACTATGAAGGATTCTGTTTGTACTTTTCAATGCTTCTTATTAAGCGTTTCTGAAAGCAGTATCTACTGAGAAATTTGTTTTATGAGACTATCTTCTACATATTAAATTAAATGCTAAGTGTATCAAGGAGATTACTATGAAGAATTCTACTTCAGTTGGAATGGTCAAATTTTCATAAGAATTTGAAAGGCAGGTTTTCCATTACCACAGCTGTCATATATGTTTTTGCCTTTTGGATACTGTGCAATTCCAGGGGTATCATTTATAGAATAGGATCTTTTCTTAATTTTTATATTTCTCTATGTGTTAATTATCTTTTCCTAATTGTAATCATAAAAACTCATGGTTTTTCTTATAGAGGAGATTTGGAAAAGTTCAAGTTTTGCCTTCGTTTTTAGTTATCAAGTTTCCATTACAAAGTTAAAATATAGATTGCTTGAATTTTAACTCTCTGCTCTTCATGTTAATCATAAAAGATCTTGTAAATTTGGATAAAAGGATCTGAGGTTGTGTGGATGATTACTGATTGTACATTACATCTCTACAAAAGTCCCAAATCATTCATAAATTAAAAAAATTATAATCAGAGTCTGAATATTTACTGTAAATACAACAATTACTAAATTGTCCCTTAAATGACCCTTCTTTGTTCACTTAAATATTTATAAACAACCATAAGTTTAGAATTTAGCTACATTGAAATATTAAACTAAATATTTTTATTTTTATATCATCACCATACCTTCTTCCTTATGGAATCAAAACTGTTGAAGAAATTATAGGTCTATCACCCTGAATATATTCAAGTAAGCCTTTGTAAAAATGAACCTGTCTTTGAGAAAACAGAGGCTATCTTATTTCATTTCATTCAATATTAACCTTAATTTCTCTTCTGTATACTCATAATCTACAATGTACTCACAATTCCAAATCAATAGGTTTCAACTGTAAAAAGTATTTCAAAACAACAGAATTTAATAATTCAAAGTTCTAACTTTGATATCTATTTGATTTACAATATATTTTTCAAATATTTATGTGAGAGGAAACATGTTTCTTTGTTTCTTCTCTAGACATTTTAAGAGTATAGGTTGTGGCATGGAAGAGAGAGGGAAATTAATAGTGATTCCTGAAAACACAATAGGAAGAAAATCCCATAGAGTTTCTGAAGACATAAAACTACCTTTTTCTTAACATGTATAGCCGTTGTTCTCTGCGGCACCAAAGGTAAAGTCAAGCTCACTCCCAAGAGAAAAATCACAAAGATCCGAAGATATGATCTTTACTTCTTAATGTACTCCTGAAAGCTTCTCAAAATTTACATCACTCTTGCATTATAAATATCTCAAGGTGATAAGTCAACGTCTCCTTCAAAATCTTCTTCAAAATATTCAATACAGCTAAGAAAACCTTCACTAGAGTGAGAGAGGTATTAAAATCTAATGAATAATAAGTCAGAAAGACATTTGCTAATGGTAAGTATGGATCAGGTAGTCTAAAACAACTGTCATGCTAATAAGCATCAAAACAAAATGTTTATAATCACCTTGTCTCAAAAATGCGAGACAAGATACTGAGGTAGCATTCAAAGAAATTTAGTATAACACACTAAGACTTAGAAAAATATCACAAACATTCAGAATTCCTTTCACCCGGAAGACATCTGCCGATAAACAAAATAAAACAAATCAAAAACTTTAAACCTAAGTTGACCCTGAAGGCATCACCTAATGAGGAGAGTATAGATTAGACAACTTACATTTTCATTAAAACCAGAAACCTTGAGGGAAAAAGCCAAATTGTAAGAGGCAAAAGGAGACAGACTTTGAATGAACTTGAGGTTTGGATTCCTCTAACCTTGGTAGTATAGAAAAACTGAATTTAGATCAAGAATGCATTCCACTGACTGCACTTGATTGATTCAAAAGAAGGCTATAAACCAATTATAGCCTTCTATAGAGAAATGGGCAAGGGAGAGGAGGGGATGGGAGGGGGGAGGCGGGGTGAAGGGAGGGTAATTGGTGGGACCACACCTATGGTGCATCTTAGAATGGTACAGGTGAAACTTATTAAATGCAGAATATAAAGGTCTTAATACAATAACTAAGAAAATGCCATGAAGGCTATGTTAACCAATTTGATGAAAGTATTTCAGATTGTATATGAAACCAGCATATTGTACCCCATGATTGCATTAATGTATACAACTATGATTTAATAAAAAAATTTTAAAAAAAGAAAGAGAAGTAACAAAAATTCACTCTAGAGGTCAATTTCACCATCCTAAACTTTGTGTTACATGTACAATTAATTATTCTATACTGCAGTGAGAGTCTGTAGAATTAAGAAACAATAAGTAGGTGTTGATAGACAAAATATAAACAGAAACAGATTATATGTCTGGATATGTTGGAATTATTGGATGTAGAATGTAAAAAAACAACTGTAAAAATTGAAAATAATAAAGGTAAGGTAAGAAACTGTCAAGTGACTGAAACTACAAAAGCAACAGATAAAAAAAGTAGCAAAAATATATTAATACTAAAAAGGAATTGCATAAAAGACACAACTAAAAAGAAAATAAGAAAAGTAGAAAATATGAGCAGAACATCTATAGAGAATAAAGCACAACTTTCAAAATTATGGAAGAAAAGAAAGACAACAGGAGCAATATACAGGATGTAATGATAAGGTCCAAAAAAGTATAATTGGGGTCTCAGAATAGAAGGAGAAAATGGAGCTGATACAATATCAGATGAAATAGAGTTTAAAACAGATAATAGCACATGGACTAAAAAGAAATCAATCTATACATGGAAGACATCCAAATAACTCCAAGGAGGGAAATTTTTTAAAAATCTACACAGACATATTATAGAGAAATGAAATTAGAAAGGAAATTCTTAAAATCCATCAGAGGAAAAGACATATTACCTTCAAAGGAAGAGTGTTTAGACTGGCAATTGACTTCTTAGACAAATTGGAAGTCAGAATATACCAAAAGAGCATATTCAGTTAGCTGAAGAAAAATCATTGCCAACACTGAATATAACACTCTTGATAATGAAGTCAAATTAAAGTCATTTTCTCACCTGTGCACAGGCTTAAAATACTTGAAAAGTCACAAGAGAGGACCTATGCTAAAAGAATGTCTAAAGGAGTCATAAGGCAAAAAAAAAGAAAAAAAAAGAAAAAAAAATTTCCAGCAATGAACTAAAGAAACAAGAAAAATCAGGAGCAAAAGAAAAACCATAAAAATGAAGAAATGATATAATAAAAATGAATTCAATGTAATAATGTCTATGGCTCTGTGTATGTGTTTATATTACACAAGAAACATTATAATATAAACTAAGTCCTGACAAGGCAGGGGATAAGATTTAATGACTTTGTGCTGTCCAGAAGTAGAATAAAATCATTACCCTTTGACAATGCGATGATATCTCTTTATTAATTAATATTTAGGCCAACCATAAAATAATTTATAGAATAATTATATGCCTAAATAGTCTAGAAATAGAGTCATATGTATAGCTAATTAATCTAGACAAATCAAAAAAGAAAAAATATATAACCAAAAATAGGTAGAATTTTTCTTAAATTCACAACAGAATAGTGTATATTTTAACATATCCATAATGACATTAATCAGTATTAAGTTGATAGAAAAGATGTCAGACTGGCTTTTTGTTTTAGTCCCACCTTTATCATCTTTACTGAAGATGCATCAAGAATTAGAATAAAAATTCTTATTTTATTAGAAAACAGCGGAAAAGTTTGTAGCTATATTAACCTAGTAAAAACAGATTAAGAAACACTAGATTTTCAACTAATCGAAAAGTAATAGAAATAAAAGCAAAAAAATTTGAATACAAATCTTTTGTGTCTTATGTCTAATTAGTTAAATAAAGAGATTGGCTCATTACTGTCATTAAGTGAAGCAGGTTGTATAGAATCCACCTCAGAATCTGCTTCCGCAATCACTACATACTTGGGAAAGAACATGGCAAATCACACACTGGCTCTTAAAACTTCTAACCAGAAGGAACACACATCACTACTGCTTATACTAATTGGCAAAAGAAGTTTGCATAGTCACTTTTACATCAATAGAGGTGAATAAGTGATGCAAGTTCTCTTCAATTCCAAACATAGACCCTATTTTCTGGGCCAAAACAGCTTCATAAACCAGCTTGATCAATGTTCCATGTAAGCTGCCACTCCTGGGAAGAAGTGGAATACCCTAAACAACACCATTATTTCTACACAAGGGTAATTTTCAAAGTAACTTCTGCCCACAGCTCCTGGCACCAAACAGTTTTGACCTGTTTTAGACACACATTCCATCTCCCCAAACCCTGCTGCCTGCAGGGTAGGTAAAACTGCATGTAACCCCTAGATAGACAGTGGAAATGCGCCACCCACTCAGAAACCCCCTCTACTTTGTCAGAGGCTTTATTTTCCTTCTCCTCTTATCTATCAATAAAATCTATCCTTTTGCTTCATTGTCCCTGAATTCATTCATCGAATTTCCAAGACCAAGGACCCTGCAGAAATTCCAGTAATATAAATATAATTTTTTACATGCAATTCTAAATTGGCCAAATAGCACAGCCTCAAAATAAATAAATAAATATATAAGTAAAGACAAAATATATAAAATATTATATAATATGTTTATAAATAAAGAAACTTGGAGAATTAAGAAACAAAATATAAGAATTCTCAATACTATATAATCTTTCTTTTAAAATATGGCTTATTTACCCAGCTCAGAGCTTATTTATATAATGCTTTCCTCTCTCACTCCCCTTATATCCCAATGTGGTGGATACATCTAACATTTAAAAGTGCAAAATGTAATTCCTTCCAGAAAAAGATCCTTTTGTTCTTTCTAGTGAACGATTTTGCCAAGAGATGTATGTGGATGAAGGTTTATTCAAATGGCCTTGAATATTTCAATGTGATTACTATGCTAGATTCCAACAAAATAAGTCAACACTTATTTTAAGAAGTCCACACTTGAGTAATGAGAAAGGACTCCTAGCGTGGTTAAAAGTGAGCGATAAGGAGATTAGAAATATTAACTACCTAAATGATCGAATATGCAAGGCTCTGGAGAGTCTATAATTGGACCTAACTACACCACTTGCAAATTCTTAGCTTAAGATCATCAGCAATGTCTTACTCATTTTTGCTTCCAGGCTTTTATTTACCTAAAAAGTAGTTGTAAGATTTCTGTGCAATATAACTTGAGATATTGTGCAACATGCTAACTCAGTAAGAAACCATAGCATATTAATTTTAGCTTGAATAACCACAGAGGATGTGGGTTTAAAACAAAACACAACAAAATAAAACAGAAATACAGCTACATTTATCCTAAACATCATTGTCTGGAGCCTAGACAACTTTTAAATGTTTTCAGCAAAACTTAAGTGGATCTGTTCCACATCACTTGTTTATCAACAGATAAGTTGAAATGGAAAACTATCTGTATTTTCCATGAATTGCATTATTATTTTTTTAAATACGAATTCAAAATCTGAAATTTGGAATGCCAGATAAGACTGGATAAGGATAACTGATTCAAAAGTATCCTTGGCTTTTCAACTATTTTAATCAAATCATTGACTTAGTACATTAATTTTATTCACATTTTAATTTAGGTTAAATGCTTATCTGACTTTAAAATATGCTTTTTTCTTGTTGTTGTTGGCTTCAGCATAGAAATTCCATTTCCAGCAAAAGTATTTACCGAAGAGCTCCAACTTAGTCTTGGAAGATTTTTAGGGTGGTGGTTAGTTTTTAAGTGTAGTAATTTATTTTAACATGCACAAAAATTAGTGGAAAAGAAGACGACAATTAACAAACTAAAAACTGAAAATTAGTCCTTTACTTTAAATGAACTCTGCCCTGATAGTTGGCATGCCATTTTATCGTTACAGAATCTCAGAACAAGAAATGTTTACCAACCAAGTAATATGTGTTCAATGACTTTAGCAGTTAAATAAGAATAGGGCATGTTTTATAGCATCTAATCCCATCCCATCTGATTCCATTTGGTGATTCACAGTAGTGAATCCTTTATTGAAAGGGATGGAGAAAACTTTTTAATAAAGTAATGTATTTAACTATAGTTTCCCAAAAGTGTTTGATAACAGAATTATTTGTTGCACAAAAAATATATATATTCATATTTTCCACACCACAGAATTTTGGAAAATAATGTCAAAAAACAAAACTAAACAAAACACCAGGGTGGGTGGCTAAAAGATAGAAAGGAGAGCTCTATTGGTGATAATAGTCTGTAAATGGTAAACAGATAGTCTCTGGTTTGGACGAAACGTGTTCTCTCTTGGGTTTTTATACCTACTGGGATCCATATTATGCAATAGAGTCATATATATTCAGCAAGTTTGGGGCAAAATGCCACTGCCCTTGGGGAGCCAAGTGTATGTACAATGGGTGAGTATATAAATGTTCAATGGGTGTAGCATACATCACCTGCTCACTCTGAGGTGGGATCTCAGCATTAAAATGAGGTGAAATTTAGCTCTTTGCATCAAAAAGTAAATTATTTCACCAAAGAGAGTTTGAGTACAGTCTCTCTAAACTGTCTGGATCTAGCTTAACTTCTATAGCAGCTTATCAGAAAAAGACTATTTGTAAATCTGGTCCTCTGTCCAGTAAGGTTTTAGTGGTCTGGGTTGTAAATCAGAGTTGGAATAATATGCCACCCACTATTGTTAAGAAGTTTAACAAAGTAAGTTTTATCCTGTGGCTATAGAAATTTAGAAATTTGCCAAGTCCTGAACCCTCAAACCAGAGGTAACTTTTGTTTCCTTAATCTTAGAGTCCATCTCAGCAGATAAAGAGACCTCTATTTTGGTCTCTCAAATCCCAATATTGACCAAAACAAAACTTCTTCGTAGACACAAGTAGGATATTACTCCCCATTTTTAGAGATGTTATTTCTGTATTCATTCAAATAAATCTATGAAGACTAACTTTGAAATTTCCAAAATATTGTGTTATTCTATGATTTCATATCCTCATACATGTTCTATTCTTTTTTGTGAAACTCTGAACTTTACTCTTTTTTTGAGAAAGAGAATATTGGAAAATTCGTTCTTTTTCCTGAAAACTCTATATATGTTTGATTCCTTCTAGGCATTAGACAATACGCCAGACATTGGGTTAAAAATTGACAGAGTTTTACCCTCATGGAGTTTATACTTCTGGTGGAGTACGTTCAGAGGATTCCACAAAAATGTGTACATATGTTAAGAAAGGAAAAACCTGTATTAAAATTATAATACTCAGCTCGGCGCCTGTGGCTCAATGGGCTAAGGCACCAGCCACATACACCTGAGCTGGCAGGTTCGAATCCAGCCTGGACCCGCCAAACAACAATAAAGGCAGAAACCAAAAAATGGTCGGGCGTTGTGGCAGGTGCCTGTAGTCGTGGAGACTTGGGAAACTGAGGCAAGAGACTCACTTGAGCCCAGGAATGGGAGGTTGCTGTGAACTGTGATGCCACAGCACTCTTTCCAGGGTGACAGCTTGAAGCTCTGTCTCAAAAATAAATAAATAAATAAATAAAAATAAAATTATAATACTCAATATATAACAATAACAAAAGATGCATACCAGTCAAATTTGACTTCTGAAATTTCAAGAGGTGCTCAGAATCCTCTTGATTACCATCGGGATCCAGACGCTTCTGAGCACGGTAAACTACTGCTTGAGCACAGCTGACCAAAGTGCCCACCAATATCACTGTGCATGACATTTCAATTTCTCCCCGAAGTTCCAGTGTGTATATAAAAATCAGTAATCCTATAAATGAATATTAAACAGAACATGATAAATAATGGTAATTCAAAGTTTTTATTAGAAGTAGAGGGCTTCCCTGAGGAAGTAACATTAAATCAGGGTTGAAGAAAGAGTGTAATAAGTTGGAGCATAAATATGATGCTCTATAAGTTTGGTATTACAAAGTATAGTGAACAAAGGGTAAAGTGGGTTGGGGTGAACCGTCTCATTAGAATCACTGAGTATACTGGTTTACTCACTTTTTGAGACTCCTATTAACATTATTTACTTAATACTCAAATACCTGTTTTTTATTTCATCTTCCACTTCATGTCTCCCAATAGGTGACTAGACTTCATACACCATGAGAATGCACTGGTGATATGCGGCGACAAGTAATCTCGTAGCCTTCTTATCACCAATCAGCTGATTTACTCAAGAAGCTCAAGGAACACTGAAGTAAACATATACGTGAAAAATGCCACATTGGGGCACAGCATAAGTAGTTACTCAAAATAAATAAGTAAATGGGAAATCTAAAATGCAGCTAGAGAAAAGGACATGATAAACAAAGGTAAAAATGGCAACAGATTCTTCATCAGAAAATTTTCAAGGGAGAAGTTAGTGGAGCGATATATTTAATCTACAGTGGGAAACAAAAGTCAACCAAGAATTCTATACACGGTGAAATATCTTTCAAAAATAAAGGTAAATTAATGGGTAAAAATAGAGAAAATAAATAAAAATAGTACAAGATACATGAAAACAGATAGATCTGAAAGAATTTGTCACTAGCAGACCTGCAGATGAGAAAGTCCTTCACCCAACAGATACTGTTGTATTAGTTTCCTACAGTTGAAACAAAGTACCACTTAAACTAATAGAAATTTGTTCTCTTGCAGAACTAAAGTCTAAGACTAAGGTGTTGGTGAGGTCATGGCTACTTCCAGCTTTCTTCCCAGCTTCATGGGTGCTGGAAATCCTTAGTGCTCCTTGGTTTGTGGAGGCATCACTCCATCCATGGAGTTCATCAGGCATCCATGAACATGCCTCTGTGTTCACGTGGTAGTTCCCCTGAATATGTGTGTCTCCAGGCACAAATTTCCTGTTCTTACAAGGACACTCGTGATAAGATAAGGGCCCACTCTGAACGAGTCTGATCTCATTGTAACTTGATTATATTTCCGAAGACTCTATTTCCAAATAAGGTCAAACTTTGGTTAGGATTTAACATTTTTTGAGAGGGCAATTTAACCCCTAACAGATTCCTATAAGAAATGCATTTAAATACAATAGCATAAATATGGTAAATTTTATATTATTTGTCAAAATAAAGCTGGAATGGCTGTCTTAATGCTAAACAAAATAGATTTCAGAGAAAAATATTATCATAATAACAAAAGGCTGAGTCATTAAGAATATTAATAATCCTAAACATGCGTTATTCTACTAACAACTATAAAAAAGCTAGTTGAACTGAAAAGAAACACAGGAAAATCTAGAATTATGTTCAAAAATTTAATATTCGTCACTCAATAATTGATATAATAAATAAGAAGAAAATCAGAAAGGACATAGAAGACCAGAACAACCCCATCAAACAACCTGACCTAACTCATCTTTATAAAATATTCCATCCAAAAGTAGCAGGACACATGGGCGGTGCCTGTGGCTCAGTGAGTAGGGCACTGGCCCCATATACCAAGGGTGAGGCGGGTTCGAACGCAGTCATAGCCAAACTGCAACAGAAAATAGCTGGGCGCTGTGGCAGGTGCCTGTAGTCCCAGCTACTCAGCAGGCTGAGGCAAGAGAATCCTAAGCCCCAAGAGCTGGTGGTTGTTGTAAACTGTGCCCGGCAGGGTAAGACTCTGTCTCTAAAACAAACAAACAAACAAAAAAAGTAGCACGACACGAATTCTTTTCAGGGACTCATGGAACCATAATGGGCCATAAAATAAGCCTCACTAAATGCAAAAATATTCAAATCATGACCACAATGGAATTAAAATGTCCAAATTATAAACTTCCCTTCAAAAGGTATGGATCAAATAATTAAAATAGAAGCCCCAAACTGATCAAAATGTTTCCCGATCATTTATCTTATAATGACTTTTTATTCAAAATATATTTACAAAATTCTGCAAATTCAAAATTAACAATAAATTTCCAAATGATTTCAATGACACTTCAGCAGAAAAGATATACAAATGCAAATAAGCACACTTGTGCTTTAAAGAAGCATCTTGTTCTTAATGATTACGGAAATTTGGATCAAAATGCCAATGAGATGCTGTTACACACTCAAAGGAATGGATAGGTGTACAATGAATAACAACAAATTAACCATAGCAAGTGTCACCTGTTTACAATGTAACTTTGGAAGATAGTGTGGCCTTTTCTTAAAACAACAAATATATACATAATCCATACATTCCATGCTCAAGTATTTACCCCAGAGAATAGGAAGCATATGTTCATACAAAGAATTGCACATGACTGTTTATAACAGCTTTATTTATAATAGCCAAAACCTTCAAGAAACCCAAATGTTCATCAACTGGTGAATGAAGAAACAAGATGTAGTATGTTCATACAATGGAACACTAATCAGCAGTTTGCCTGTTTGTTTATACAACTGTAGTTAACAATTTTATTGCAGTATGATTTGATTTTACATGCCATAAAAATTGCCCATTAGAAAAGTAGAATGCAATGCTCTTTAGTTAATTTATGTAGCTGCGTAACCTTCAGCATAATTCTATACTAGAACGATTCCATAACAAACATGGACTGCTTATTTGCAGTTCAGTCCATTCCACCCCTAGCCTCAGGCAACCACTTTCTGTCTCTATCATTTGGTCCTTCCAAGAAGTTTTGAGTTTTCTAGAATTTTCTTTTAAAATGTAGCCATCTAATACACAGTCTCTCGCGCCCATCTGTTTTTTACTTAGTATATTCTGAGATTCCATTGTGTCCTTCTACAAATCAAGGTCAAATATTTTGCTATTGTTACTGTAGCCATCAAGGCCCTCTTTTGCTCTTCCAATGTCTAGTTTCCTGCCTTCTCCCTTCTTCCTCTCCGTGCATTATTGTTATTGTTGATCATGGTGCCTTATTTGCTTTTTCTTTGATTCTGTTTTTCATCTTATTTTACAGGCGGATTTTCTTCCAGCCTCTTGCATAAGAAATGTCTGGCCATTGCCTTAGGTGTCCGGGAGGTTATCTGACCGATGCTAAATAATGATGTCTTTCTTTAGGCAGGGGCTGCCCACACTGGATCTTAGGGCAGGGAGAGCTACAGCCATAGTTATACACCCAGTGTGGGGTTAGTCATGCCAGGAAGGCCAAGCATGTGATTTCAGATAAGGAACTTTGGGTCACAAGGTATCAGTCAATCCGGAGGCTGAGATCAATGGTACATAGTAGGCCATCAGTCAGTAATGTGTCATTAATGGAGCTCCAATAGGAAAACACCAGAGCTGAGGTGAACTTACTTTGTTGATAATACTTCATGGATATATCCACATTGATGTCAGAAGGGTAATGTGTTCAAAGAAAAGCGAAATCTTTTGAGACTTTGCCATATGAATATCTTCCTTTGGATGACTTTAATTTATACCCATTTTCTGAAGTAAACTACAAGCTTGAGCATAAGAACTTCCAGTGATTTCTATGCTTCTTTGTAGCAAATTAAAGAATCTGAGGTGATTTCTGGGAACTGCTTGAATTTACAGTTGATTTTTAGAAAATCACCTATCGTAAGTTAAAAACTACTAACGTGCTATGCTTGAACATAGAGATCAAAGAATTATGAGGTGAATTTATAAAATAAAATATGTTCAAGGGTAATTAAAAACTTTAGTGCCAAGGAGGAAAGGAAATTCCTAATTTTTAATTAGACAAGTAACATCTACCACCACTATGGAAAACTAATAATTATTAGTTTAATATACTAAGGATTTACTATGTATAAGAACAGTACATACTAACTTTTACTTCTACAAAAAGTAAATCAGCTTCCCAGAAAATGCTGGGCTTAAAGTCGGTAAGAAAAGTTACTAAACATTCCTTTGGTCAAAGGCAGGACATAGGACCAAGGAGAAGAAACACTAGCCAAAGTTGTTTTCTCGTAAACTCTGATTAGTAAAGCTGACATGATAGAAAGATGTTGATGAAAAGCCAACTTACAGGTTATTTCAAGGACTCTTCCTATGACATCCTGAAGGGTGCAAATAAAGAAAGCAGAAGAACCAGAAAGATAAACTAAAGTAATCCTAGACATCAACCTGCCCCTGTTCAACTTGCATGATATTTTTAATTTCAGTATTTTATAATATTTTGACTTTTCCATATATATTTTTGATTGAGAATCTTTACCTGGTGAAGGGAGTCTTCTACCCCTCATTTTCTGAGTTGATAGAAAATTAATGAACATATTTTATCAAATTCTTTTTCCAAAAGCATTGAGATTAGTTAAAATGTATTTTTTGTCTCTGCTTTATTCTTTTAAGCCTGAGTTTTAACTAAAAATATTTTTAACTACCGACATTTCCTTTTATTTCTGAGGGAAGCTGTAATTAAGACTTGTTTTTGATTTTTTATTTATTTGTTTTTATTTTGAGTTAATGTAAGGATTGGTTGCCTGAGGCTAGGAGTGGACCGGAATGAACTGCAAATAAGCAGTACGTGTTTGTTATGGAATCGTTCTAGTATAGAATTATGCTGAAAGTTACACAACTACATAAATTTACTTTCGAGTTATTTATTTATTTATTTTTTATTTAGAGTTAATGTAAGAGTATATGTGATTAGGTTGCAATGTGTTGGTGAGGGAAATTCTGAGTTGTATTTGATTCCTTCACCCCAAAGCTGTACCACATACCCCTACATTGCATCCATTAGGTTGGGGCTTACTGAGCCCCTCTCCCCCCCTCCTCTGCCCTCACCGAGCCCTTCACCCTCCTCCTCCCCCTTTCTGAATTTGTGTTTTTTCCTCGCTTGTGAGCCTGTAATAATGTTTATTTTCAAAATGTTCAGAAACAAGATAATAATTACAATACTGATAAAAGTAAGAATACAGCTATCTTAGAATTTTATAAGAAAAGCACATTTTAAAAAATTATTAAAAAATGAAATTAAAAATATCACACATATTGAATAAAGGCAAGTTGATTTGTAGATTTACAGTTGATCTTTCTGGCTCTGCTGCTTTCTTCATTTGTTACATTTGAGGCCATAATAGGAAGGGTCCTGGAAATAGCCTGAAAATTGTGTTTTCTTCAACATCTTTCTATCTTATCAGCTCTACCAATGAGAGTTCACACATACTTACCACTATTGCTTCTATTCATCAAATTTCTGGAAGTTTCATAATAACAAGAAATTAGAGATAGAACTGGAAATACACATAGAGATAAAAAGAGAGAAGGAGAAGAAGTGAAAGAAAAAAATTACGTTAAGTATGAGTTAGAAAAATGATAAAATAGTATCTATTGATTAGTCTTAAAACTAATAACAATACAGAAGTTTTAACAAAGAAAGATTAATATTCAAATAGCATTCTTGTATTGAAGCTCAACAGTCACAAAATTAAATCTGAAATAAAAAAAAATTACAACATACTAGTAATAATGAAAAGGAAATTGAAATACCTACCAATTAATCTAGCAAATGAGATATAGGTATTTAAAGAAATACATTTATCTTTTATGAAGAGGCAATACCTCTATCTTTTTATTTTATAAACATAAAATTCATACAAAAAATCATAGACAAACCATTTGCATTGGTGTGAAAGATCAATATCAAAATTTGTTTTTTTTTAAATTAACTCCGTGATGAAGGCTGTTATATTAATATAGCAACAGAATTTTATATCAGCAAAAATTGATGTTTTATTCTGAAAATTAATATGATCTATCAATGAACCAAAACCACAATGATGAGTTTGAAAATGGTATGAAATAACTCTAGTAGGTTGTACTGTGGACCATCTAATATTTCACTTATCTGTCTTAACATTTACTGCTGCCTCCCAGAACTGTTTTTCATAAACGCATATTCTGACCTTCCGAAAGCCTTCCCATTTTTCTTTAACTCCACACTCTCTCAGTGGTTTTTGATCCTGTTTCTATAGTGGGCCTTTATCAAAACATGTGAAGGAGGATGGAATGCTTCTCAAAATAATGAATTTGAATATATAAAAAAGTAAATCAATTCTATTAAGATAGACAAATATTGCTTACCTCTCGTGTCTACTAAGAGAATGAAAGCAGGGAAGCGAGCTTAGTATACTCTCCTGATTAAAATTAAGCTGGGTTTTTTAAAATTAAAGTTAATAGGTTTTTTCAAAGATACCTAATTGATATTTGCTTGACATAAAAAAAGAAAAGAAGGAAAAACTCTGAAAATTAATTTTTCTTAAGTTTAAAATTAAGCATGAAATATTTATTAGCAATTTCAAATTCTTAACAAATTTATTAATAATTTATTAACAATAATCATTATAAAATGATTCTTATTTTCAGAATTAAATATGTTATTTAAAATATACTTCATTTACCATAGAAATTGTATTTCTGAATTTATAAAGGAGACTGAAGGCTGAATTCATATATAATTCAAAAAATTATATAAATGATTACTTCCCAATCTATTCCAATAAAACTATGAAGGCTTTGAGGAGAATAAGTCATGTTTTATCTCTAAATCCTATAGCCCATAACCCCTAGTTCACAGTTGGCACTAATGTTTGTGAGTTCATGAATCAACAAATCAAAATATGAAGAAATAAACTGTCTCATAAAATATCATTGTTTAAAAGTATCTTTAAATGTGATTCCTAGAAATTCTGAGTGTATAGAATTTTAATTGATACTTAAATATGTTTAACATCTTTTCACATGTGTTATAATTAGAACAGAATATACTACCTTTCTATATAACACTTGGCTTAGCAACAACCATGAAATTATGAGAAAAGCTTATGGTAATTTCCTCAGAAATTTAAATTTGTCAAAGTAAAAACAAATATATAGGAATTCTTAACTATTAAAAGCTGTTAACATCTTGAGACATAATCCTTTACAATTCTTGTAACAGCCTTATTTTTCTTCCATTTTTTAATATAATACAACATATTTGATTACATTATTATTCATGATCTATATTCTTATATTATATATATAATAACATGCAAATTTTTACCTTAAGGATATTCTACAGTTTCAAAATATGCTGTCATATTATGCCCTGGTAAGTGATATTATACAGTCTTGTGATTTTTATCAGATTATCTATTTTTATTGTAATTATTTATTGCAACAGAGTTATGTTTTTGGAAATTAGATACCAAACATTTTTTTTTCTTTGTAAATAATTTTATTTTATTTTTTATTTTTTTATTAAATCACAGGTGCGTACATTAGTGCAATCAAGGCGTACAATGTATTGGATTCATATACAATCTGAAATGTTTTCATCAAACTGTTTAACATAGCCTTCATGGCATTTTCTTAGTTATTGTAAGAAAACATTTGTATTCTGCATTTAGTAAGTTCTGCCTGTACCCTTCTAAGATGCACCATAGGTGTGGCCCCACCATTTACCCTCCCTCCACCCCAACCTCCCCGCTCTCCTCCCTTCCTATATTCTTGTGCTATAGTTGGGTTATAGTCTTCATATGAAACCTTTAAATTAGCTTCATAGTAGGGCTGAGTACATTGGATACTTTTCCTTCCATTCTTGAGATACTTTGCTAAGAAGAATATGTTCCAGCTCCATCCATGTAAATGTGAAAGAGGCAAAGTCTCCATCTTTCTTGAAGGCTGCATTGTATTCCATGGTATATATGTATCACAATTTATTAATCCATTTGTGGGTCAATGGGCACTTGGGCTTCTTCCACAACTTAGCAATTATGAATGGGGCTGCAAATAAACATTCTGGTATAGATGTCTTTGTTATAATGTAATTTTTGGTCTTCTGTGTATATACCTAATAAAGAAATTATAGGATAGAATGGCAGGTCTATTTTTAGATCTCTAAGTATTCTCCAAACATCCTTCCAAAAGGAACATATTAGTGTGCATTCCCACCAACAGTGTAGAAGTGTTCCCTTTTCTCCACATCCATGCCAACATCTCTGGTTTGGGATTTTGTTATGTGGTCTAATCTTACTGGAGTTAGGTGATATCTCAAAGTAGTTTTGATTTGCATTTCTCTGATGATTAAGGATGGTGAACATTTTTTCATGTGTCTGTAGGCGGTGCGCCTGTCTTCTTTGGAGAAGTTTCTCTTCAAGTCCTTTGCCCACCGTGAGATGGGATCACTTGTTCTTTTCTTGCTAATACGCTTGAGTTCTCTGTGGATTCTGGTTATTAAACCTTTGTCGGAGGCATAACTTGCAAATATTTTCTCCCTTTCTGAGGGCTGTCTGCTTGCTAAACTTACTATGTTCGTGGCTATACAGAAGCTTTTTAGTTTGATCAGGTCCCAGTAGTGTATCTTTGATACTGCTTCAAAATACCTGGGGAGTCCTCCTCATAAAATATTCACCCAAGCCAATTCCTTAAAGAGTTTCCCCTGTACTTTCTTCTAGTATTTTTATAGTTTCATGTCTTAAGTTTAAACCTTTAATCCAGTGAGAGTCTAGCTTAGTTAATGGTGAGAGGTGTGGGTCCAGTTTTAGTCTTCTACAGGTCACCAGCCAGTTCACACAGCACCATTGGTTAAATAGGGAGTCTTTTCCCGACTAATTGGCTTGTCAAAGATCAAGTAACGGTAAGTGGCTGGATTCATCTCTTGGTTCTCTATTCTGTTTTAAAAATCTACCTCTCTGTTTTTGTGCCAGTACCATGCTGTTTTGATCACTATTGATTTATAGTAGAGTCTCTGGTAGCGTGATTCCTCCTGCTTTGTTTTTATTTCTGAGTAATGTCTTGGCTATTCAAGGATTTTTCTGATTCCATATAAAATGAAGTATTATTTTTTCGAGATCTTTAAAATATGACAATGGAGCTTTGATAGGAATTGCATTCAAATTATATATTGCTTTGGGTAGTATAGACATTTTAACAATGTTGATTCTTCCCCCAAACATTTCTTAGTTCTAAGAAAAACATTTTTAGTGACCTAGAAGTACCAGGGAAACAACTGTGTATTTTGCCTAGAATTGAGCAGACATTTATAGGAAC
>CAUYON010112116.1:0-30365 GCA_963573935.1 Arctocebus calabarensis | reverse complement strand
AGAGTCTCAAGCTGTCACCCTGGATAGAGTGCTATGGCATCACAGCTCACAGCAACCTCCAATTCCTGGGCTCAAGCGAGTCTCTTGCCTCCACCTCCCAAGTCGCTGGGACCGCAGGCACCCGCCACAACGCCTGGCCATTTTTTTGGTTGCAGCTGTCATTGTTGTTTGGCGGGCCCGGAGGCTGGATTCGAACCCACCAGCTCAGGTGTACATGGCTGGCACCTTAGCCCGTTGAGCCACAGGCGCCGAGCCTGCTTCTTTTTTTGAAACAGAGTCTTACTCTATCACCTGGGCTAGAGTACCATGACATCAGCCTAACTCACAACAATCTAAAACTCTCTGGCTCAAGTGATCCTCCTACTTCAGCCTCCCAAGTAGGAGGAGGAGCCATCCACAACACCCAGCTAATTTTTCTATTTTCGGTAGATGCAGGATGTTACTTTTAAGCAGGCTATTCTTGAACTCTTGACCTCAAGCAATCCTCCCACTTTGGCCGCCTATTCTCTTCATTTTTGAGGTAAATTTAGAACCCAGTTCCTAAAGTAGGAAGTCCTCTATGGTTGCCACATCAAGCAGTCTTGACTCTAACCCTCAAATTTTGGCCCTATTAACCATGAACAGGGCTGGTGAACCATTACATCTGCCTGTATTCCTTGAATAGAGGCCTTAGTCATCTACTCGTGTAGGATGGTCAGCTTTGAAAAACCTTAATAGATGTCTTCTAATGCCCCCCAAAGAGAGATCAGTGCCTACTGGCCCTTAAGGACAAAGGTGAGTCAATCTTTACCCAAAATGATACCCTATCCTCAGCCTTGTTTTTAAGTGCCATCACAGGGTCCAGACAGCGGCCACATGATCTGTTACTGATTTAGAAGTACTTTTCCTAATTTCTTGACCTTGGAAATCTGTTACCTAGCTGGGTTTTCTCATTTGAAGACACTCACTGGTATGGTTGACGAAATCAGGGCCAGCAGATGTGGGATGGCATTGCTCAAGATAACGATGTCTCTGAACTTTGGCCCATCACCTACAAATAGATCACAATTAGACACTCTAAGAGAGAACGAAGAGAATCTGAAGTGTCTAACTTTTTTTAAGTCTATGCAAAGTATTAGATACTGAAACTCATTTTTGGGTTAGGCAAACAAATAGTATAGCCATGTAACTATATTCTGAGTCTTCAAGGTGTCTGTTGGGGGGATGGGGGCAGTCCTTACATGACACACTGGTATCACAGTAGCAATTGCTATAAGCAGAGGCTGTGGTTATGAAGGACCCAGCCAGCTTGGCCCAGTAGCCCACTCTAAACACC
Organism: Arctocebus calabarensis; assembly: GCA_963573935.1. NCBI lineage: Eukaryota > Metazoa > Chordata > Mammalia > Primates > Lorisidae > Arctocebus > Arctocebus calabarensis. The sequence continues at coordinate 29,050 of CAUYON010112116.1, read as the reverse complement.
AGAGGCATTTCACAGCATGGTTCTCAGGAAGATGAAGGCTAGCGCAGATAAGTTGTCTTCCCAGAAGACTTATGGGGCAGTAACTTCCCAATGTGACTCACAGAGTTAGATAGGTGCTGTCAGTCAAACATCTGCTGCTTTGGGTAGGAGACTCTTAGACTCTGGAAGTTTCAGTTCATATTCAACCATCAAGGCAAGATAAGTCACACCGTATTACCCAGTCTTGCCTGTTCCTCACCAAAACCAAGTGAAATGGGAGACAATGTCTCTAATAGGTGCTTTCCTTCTGCAAGCATTTTTAAAAGCACTTAGTAATTTTGTCTTCTGTTTGCTAATTCTATTATCTGACGTGCTTGGAGGGCTTTCATTTTTTGTTTTTATTGTTGGGGATTCATTGAGGGTACAAGAAACCAACTTACACTGATTGCAGGAGGGCTTTCTGCTGACTCAGTCATGGTGGGTTATTACTGCTCTGAACTTGCAATTGCTAATATTTGGCTTATCTTAATTTGTTCAAATTGTTCAAATCCTGAGGGTCCCAACCCAGAGAGCCACAGATGTATGTCAGCCAGGAATCCAAGAGTTTTTGATCTCATAGCACTAACTTTGTAGCTGGGGTGCTTTTTCAGATCATGCAGGGAATATAGCATCAAGCCCCAAATTCATAAATGGATGGGGGTCTTAGTATTATGTTTTCAGGGAAGACTTTTTTTATATGTTCCCCTTAAAGTCCTTTTAGGGCCCTGGGATATGTAAGGATGCATCATAAACCCCTATGCTGCATGGGTCAAAGACTTGTCTTTCCCCTTGTCCCAATCCACAAATCCCAGAGGCTGCAGGACCCTGGTATTGGCAGATGCAGCCCATAGCTTCAGATGCCCTGAATCATCTGGTTTCAGCTTCAATTTTTTGGCTTCTGAACTTGGCTCTGAATTTTGAAATAGTTTCTTGTATCTTTTCCAGCACTTCTAGATATTTATACCAGGAATGTTTCCAGAACATCAAATGTACCATACTGCCCTAAGAACCCTTACCCAGCTACATGCCTGGCCCATTGTTTCTTAGCCTACTGGGGGAGAGTCTCACCAGCTATATTGCCAAGAGCCCACACAGCTTGTTCACACACAATCATGTGGGTGGAAGACAGGAGCTCAACCAAGGGCTGGACAGCACCCCCTTCCACGACTGCTCGGGTCTGCTCTGAAGTCCCCGAAGCAATGTTGGTCAGAGCCCAGGCTGCTTCGAACTGCAAGCAGGGATAAAGTGATGACTTCAGAAACTCCACCAGCCGGGGAATGAGCCCAGCTTCAACAAACGATTTTAGAGGGGGGTTCCTTTCCTGGGACAACATTTTCCTATGCAATGAAAGAAAGAAGAGGGGAAAGGTCATGTGAGGGAGATATTGAGAACCTCCTTCATAGATGGTTTTGGCATTCCTAATTATCAGATGAAATAAACCAGAGCTAACTAACGTCCCAGGGTTCAGCCTATAGCATTTTTCCCTGATAAGGCAATGTTTTCTCCTTTAGATATTATCTGCAAGCTGAAATTCTTGTAGAGGCCAATGTAAATTAAGCAATTCATCTCTGACAACACACTGCATCCTTTAAATTGCCTTCAAGGATAGTGTGGAATAGCAATTTTGTCTCACTTTTGAATGGATTAGCCTTTTCCTGTGTTTTATGGGCATTTTGCCAAAGTCAAGAAACCAAATAGGCCATTTTCCAGCTATGAAACTATAAGCAGCAAAAGTATGTTTGGAGATACCTGGCTGCCTGGGTGGCCTGGAACCTCAGGACCGGATCTGAGCTATTCATACCTTCGATTATTTCACCCAGAGTGAGGCTGACCTGCAAGAAGAGACACATTCAGGTAACATTCTCTGCCCAAAGGAATAGTAAACATCACCTAGTCTAGTCATTCATCTGATTAAAACAGGCTGGCTGTGCAGGATGCCCCATCTCTAGATTAGGGGAGGGAAGAACATTTGGGGACCGCAGGTCTCACAGATCTGTAGGATGCTCTTCGTGCTTGGGGGAGAAATAATTCCTATCATCACTTGTATCCTCAGCATCTTTTTATCCTATACAATAAGAACATGTTGGAGGATATCAGTAAAAATACCAGAATATGAACCTTCAAAAATTCTCTCCTCTATAAATCAGTGAGAAAGTTGACAAAAATTGCCAGAATCAGCTTTTCAGAACTATAGACATTAACTAAAGCTTTGTAGCAATATATTTTCTTCAATCCATAAAGTGTTTATTCAGGAAAAACAGTTGAATCTCAATAATAATAGTGGGAGCTTGATGACGTTTTGACTTGCCTTATTCCCATCCACCCTCAGCTCCACAGTAGTCTTGAAAACAGTCCATAATCATTGTGAAAAATCAACAGCCTAGCAGTCACCAGAAGAGGCCAAATGGGTAGGCACTCCTTTAAAGCCTTATTTCCAGAAAATTATTAGTTGACCCATCTTATAGTTTCTTAAAAGACCCCACTTGTAAGAATCTCTTTTATTTGACTCAGAGCTCACCCAACATGAACAGCCTTTTCCCTAATAATGTTTGTTGAAAACAATTAGAGGAAGTTGTTTAACATCATAGCTACCTGAAAAGGTTGGATAACAGTTGAGACAAATGATAGGCCCACCAAAAATCTAAGAGGAAAACCTGGGGAATGAGATGTTCATTAGGGTTTTGAAAGGTCCAACATAGGCCATGTGCATGCATAGGACTAAGCACATGCTCAAAAAAAACTAAGAAGACCCTGACCTCTTTCCTCTGGCTGACCTTGAGGCTCTGTGCAAATAGAAAGTGAAGGCTTAAGGCACAGTGGTCAACTGCCTGGCTCAGTGTTAAAGGCATGCTCCCACATGCACATAGAGCTTCTTGGCAAAAATTGGTGTTTTTTCTTTTTGTTCCAAGTATTAACGTAAATCTCTGCCCAATCATTTTCATTATTTGACCTCTAATGTAAACTGCACTGAAACTTAGTGACCACACATGACAAAAAACACATATTTTACAGAATTAATTCAGAAGTCACTAAACAAACACTACTACCCAGCAACAACAGCAAACGCTGGGACAAGGGAGAATCTCATATTCAGAGTTATCATGCTAATTTATTTATTTATTATTATTTTTTGAGACAGAGTCTCACTAAGTCACCCTAGGGTTGAGTGCTATGGCATCATAGCTCACAGCAATCTCAAACTCTTGGGTTGAAGTGATTCTCTTGCATCAGCCTCCAGAACAGCTGGAATTACAGGCACCTGACACAATACCCAGCTATTTTTTAGAGATGGGGGCTCTCTCTTGCTCAGGCTGGTCTCGAACTCATGAGCTCAGGCAATCAACCTGCCTCAGCCTCCTGGAGTGCTAGGATTACAGGTGTGGGACACTGCAGTTGGCCCTATTTATTTATTCTTGAGGCAGAATCTCATTCTGTTGCCCTGGGTAGAATGCTGTGGCAGCATAGCTCACAGCAACCTCAAACTCTTTGGCTCAAGTGATCCTTTTGCCTTAGCCTCCTGAGTACCTGGGAATACAGGTACCTGCCATGATGCATGGCTAGTTTTTTTCTATTTTTAGTAGAGTCAGGGTCTCGCTATTGCTCAGGCTGGTCTTAAACTCCTGAGCTCAAGTAAGCTATCAACTTCAACCTCCCAGAGTGCTGGGATTACAAACATGAGCCACTGCACCTGGCCACTACATTATTTTAAAGGACTAGTTTTCAGCAAAGAAATAAGTATGACATACCCATATATACACAGGAAAAAAGGAATCAATAGAAATGGCCTGTGAGGCCCACAGGTTGGACTTAATAGACAAAAACTTTAAATATGTTCAAAGAACTACAGGAAATCATGATTAAAGAACTAAAGGAAAGTGTTAGAATAATGTTTTGCCAAATGGAGAATGTCAATGAACAGAAAGAAATTATTAAAAAGAGCCAGATAGAAATTCTGAAATTGGAGAGTACAATAACTGAAATGAACAATTCACTAAAGGAGATGAACAGTAGATCTGAGCAGACAGAACGAAGAATCAGTGAAGTTGAAGATAGGTCAATTGAAGTTTTCCAGTCTGAGGAAGATGAAGGAAAAAGAAAATTAATAGATCTTTAGAGATCTGCAGGACACCATCAAGCATACCAATATATGCATAATAGGAGAGGAGAGAAAGGGGCAGAAAATATGTTTGAGTAATGTCCCCAAATCCCCAAATTTAAAGGAAGATTTAATCTACATATCTGAGAAGTTCTATGAACTCCAAATAAGATAAATCCCAAGAAATCTACGCATAGACACATCATAAATTGTTGAAAGCCAAAAACACAGAATCAAAAACATTGAAACTAGGAAAAAAAAAAAATCAACTCATGTACAAGGCTTCAATAAAATTGATAGCTGATTGAAAATCATGGGGAAAAAAAGGAAAAATAAAAGACTATTCAAAATATTGAGGGGGAAAAAAGGTAAAATACAAGACTGTTCAAAATCTTGAGGGGAAAAAAAAGGAAAAATAAAATACTATTCAAAATCTTGGAGGGAGGAAAACACTGTTAACCAAGAATTTTACATCCAGTAAACCATCATGATAAAATGAAGGAGAAGTTAAGACATTCCAAAATAAAGAAAATCTCATTATTAGGAAGAGTAACACCCCATTCTTAACCAAAAATAGAAAAAATTAGCTGTTGTGGTGGTGCACTACTTGGAAGGCCAAGGCAGGAGGATTGCTGGAGCTCAGGAGGTTAAGGTTGTAGTGAGCTATGATCACACCACTGTACTTTAGCCTGAGCAACAGATCAAAACTCTGTCTAAAAAACAAAACAAAACAAAAACAATAAAAATAACCAAACTCCACCCCCCAAAAAACCCTAGGTACTGGGATAACTGGATAGCCACATGCAAAAGTATGAAGTTGGGCCCCAGCTCATACCCATTTACAAATATTAATTCAAAATGAATCAAAGATCTAAACATAAGAGCTAAAACTATAAAATTGTTAGAAAGAAACCCAGGCATAAATCTTTGTGACCTTAGAATAGGCAATGCATATACCTAAAACACAAACAACCAAAGAAAAATACAGATATTAGACTTTTCCAAAGTTAAAAATTTTTATGCTTCTAAGGATACAATTAAGTAAATGAAAAGACCACCCACAGAATGATAGAAAATATTTGAAAATCTTATCTGGTAAGGGCCTAGTATCTAGAATACATAAAGAACTCCTACGACTCAATACAAAGACAAATTACTTGACTCAAAAGATAGGCAATGGGTTTGCATAAATATTTCCCCAAAGAGGGTATACAAAATAGCCAATAAGCACATGAAAATATCACCATCATTAGTCATTTAGGAAAATATATCAAAATCACAACATCATCCTTGGTACCCACTAGACGGCTATGCTTTAAAAATGGCCAATACCAAGTATTGCTAAGAATGTCAAACTGTACAATGGTGCAACCACTTTGGAAAACAGCTTGGTAGCTGTTAGTTTCCCATTGCTGCTGTAAAACCTACCACAAACTTAGTGGGTTAGAACACCACCAACTTGGCTGGGCTTGGTGGTACATGCCTATAATCCTAGGGGTCTAGGAGGCCAATGTAGGAGGATTGCTTGAGGTCAGGAGTTTGGGACCAGCCTGAGCAAGAGTGAAACCACATCTCTAAAAATAGTCAGGGGTTCTGGTGGGCATCTGCATCTGTAGTGCTAGCTACTTGGGAGGCTGAGGCAAAAGAATCACTTGAGCCCAAGAGTTTGAGGTTGCTGTGATCTATGATGCCATGGCACTCTGAGGACAGGAAAGTAAAACTCTGTCTCAAAAAAAAAAAGCCAAGGGGTTAAAAGAGTTGGTTCCTCCTGGAAGATGTGAGAGGACAATCATTTCTTTGTCCTTTTCAGCTTCCACTAGGAACACCTATATTCCCTGGCTTGAGGCCCCTCCCTCTACCTTCAGAACACGTCATGCTAATTATGTTAACTTCTGCTTTATGTGACTTCCTGCTCTGATTCCTCCCTCATCCTTCTGAAAAGAAACATCCTCGTTATGTCAGGCCCAGGCCCACCCAGATAGCCCGAGATACTCTCCCCATCTCAAAATCCTTAGCTTAATCACATCTTTGAAGTCCCTTTTATCATAAGATAACAGGCATAGGTTCTGGGGATTAGAAGATGTAGACATTTAGGGGAGCCACTGTCCAGCCTATCACAGAGTTAATCAAAATTACAGATAACACAGCATTTCTACTTGTAAAGATAGACACAATGGAATTGAAAACATGTCCTTACAAAAACTTGTACACAGTGCTCGCTTCGGCAGCACATATACTAAAATTGGAATGATAACAGAGGAGATTAGCATGGCCCCTGCGAAAGGATGACATGCAAACTCGTGAAGCGTTCCATATTTTTGGTTTATAAGTATGACTTGGATTCAACATATCAAAATGTATTCAAGTTCACAGATTTTTAATCAACAAGGTCCATCATTCTGTATTAGCTGTCTTTTATTTCTTCTCTTCTACTTATAGTTATTAATTAAAGGAGTAAGAAGTTTTGTTTTCACCATCTTTTTTAGTAAGAGATACTACAGAATCCAAAGTGAGGATTGAATCATACCTCAAGTCTTTTATTTTGTGTCATTTGTTTTCCAGGAGTTGGGATGGATGGACATTGATCCATCTCCATGTCTTTGACCTCTTGACATTCTCTTGTGTACTGACAAACTGAGCCAGACTTTTAGATCCACATGAATAAACAAAGTATATTTTACCAACATTTCAGCTTGCCTTCTTGCTAATTAAAAAATCTATAATCTACACATCTCTCTGCCTTCAAGACTGTGAGTTTAGATAACCCTGCTTATCTTAAATGTTTGCCAACAAGTGACTTAATGTAAGAGTCAGAATTGTAGCTCCTTTGAAATTTAACTTTTTCTTCATTTCATGAATTTGAGAATTCTAGCAAATGTATCTCTCAACTTCCATCAGAACGGTGCCAGTTTCAGACATTCTGATCAGCCTTCAGCTCAGGTTTTAATTTCTATTGACTGCTAACATAATTATAAAAGATATATATATATATAAGAATATCAGTTCCTACTATATTAGTGATAATTATTCATAAAAATAAATATTTTGCATACAACAAAAAAACTTGTACACAAATGTTTAACAGCATAATCATAATAGCCAAAAAGTGGAAGCAACCCAAATCTCCACCATCTAATGAACAAGCAAAATGTGGTCTATCAATACAATGGAATGTTTTTCAGCCAAAAAGAATTGATATTGATACATGCCACAACACGAAACTTAAAAAATCATTACTCTGAGTGAATGAAGCTACATTCAAAAGTTCACATATTGTATGATTTCATTTATATAAAATGTCTAGAATAGGTTAATCCAGAGAGACAGAAAGCAGACTATTATTTGCCAGAGGCTTCAGGGAATGAGGAATGGGGAGAGATTGCTCAATAATGGGTGTGGGGGTTTCTATTTGATGTGGTGACTCTTTTCTGGAATTAGTTAGTGGTGATGGTTATACAACTATGAATACACTAGAAATTTCTGCTTACTTAATTTTTTCCCTTTTATTAAATCATATACACATAGATTGTGAATACATTTATGCATTTGTGGGGCACAATGCGTTGATTTTTTTTACACAATTTGGTGTGCTTACATCAAACTAATCAACATAGCTTTCACCTCATTTACTTAATTATTGTGTTAAAACATTTATGTTTTTTTGTTTTGGCCAGGGCTCGGTTTGAACCCCCAACCCCCAGTGTATGGGGCTGGGTCCCTACTCCTCTGAGCCACAGGTGCCGCCCATATGTTCTATTCTTGATAGATTCAACTTGTACCCTTGCAATATGCTTCATAGGTGTGGTCCTACTGTTTACCCTCCCTCTATCAAACTTCCCCCCTCCCCTCCCATTCCCCTCAACTTCTCTCATTCATCATGGACTGTAGTTGTCATCTACCTTGCATAAGAAAGTGTGAGTAATTATAAATTGGTTTCATAAAAGTACTGAGTACGGGGCAGTGCCTGTGGTTCAGTGAGTAGGGCACTGGCCCCAAATACTGAGGGTGGTGGGTTCAAACCCGGCCCCAGCCAAACTGCAACAAAAAAATAGCCTGGCATTGTGGCAAGTGCCTGTAGTTCCAGGTACTCAGGGAGGCTGAGGCAAGAGAATCGCCTAAGCCCAGGAGTTGGAGGTTGCTGTGAATTGTGGTGCCACGGCATTCTACCAAGGGTGATAAAGTGAGACTCTGTCTCTAAAAAAAAAAAAAAAAGAAAAAGAAAAGTACTGAGTACATTGGATACTTTTTCTTCCATTCTTGAGATACTTTACTAAGAAGAATATGTTCCAGCTCCATCCATGAAAACATAAAAGAGGTAAAGCCTCTATGTATTTTAAGGCTGCATAGTATTCCCTGGTGTGTGTGTGTATATATATATATATATATATATACCACAATTTATTAATCCATTCATAGGTTGATGGTCACTTGGGCTTCTTCCATGACTTAGTGAGTTGAGCTGCAATGAACAATCTGGTGCAAATATCTTTGTTACAAAGTGACTTTTGGTCTTTTGGATACACACCTAGTAGAGGAATTGCAGGATCAAACAGCAGGTCTACTTTTAGATCCCTGAGTGTTTTCTAAACTTCTTTCCGAAAGGAACATACTAGCTTTCATTCCCATCAGCAGTGCAGAAGTTTTCTCTTTTCTTCACATCCACACCAACATATGTAGTTTGGGGACTTTGTGATGTAGGGTACTCTTAAAGGAGTTAGATGGTATCTCAAAGTGGTTTTGATCTGCATTTCTCTGATGATTAAGGATGATGAGCATTTTTTCATGTGTCTGTAGGCCATGTGCCTGTCTTCTTCAGAGAAGCTTCTGTTCAAGTCTCTTGCCCACAGTGAAATGGGATCACTTGTTCTTTTCTTATTAATAAGTTTGAGTTCTCTGTGGACTCTGGTTATCAGACCTTTGTCAGAAACATAACCTGCAAATATCTTCTCCCATTCTGAGGGCTGTCTACTTGCTTTACTTACTGTGTTCTTGGCAGTGTAGAAGCTTTTTAGTTTGATCAGATCCCAGTAATGTATTTTTGGTGTTGCTTCAATCACCTGGGGTGTCCTCCTCATAAAGTAATCTCCTAAGCCAATTTCTTCAAGTGTTTACCCTGCACTGTCTCCAAGAATCTTTATAGTTTCACGTCTTAAGTCTTTTATCCAGTGAGAGTCAATTTTTGTTAGAGGAGGAAGGTGTGTGTCCAGTTTCAGTCTTCTACATGTCGCCAGCCAATTCACCCAGCACCATTTGTTAAATAGGGAATCTTTCCCCCAATTTATATTTTTGATAGGCTTATCAAAGATCAGATGATAAGTGTCTGGGTTCAACTCTTGGTTCTCAATTCTGTTCCATACATCTACCTTTCTATTTTTGTACCAGTACCATGCTGTTTTGATCACCATAGATTTATAGTATAGTCTGAAGTCTGGTAGCGTGATTCCTCCTGATTTGTTTTTATTTCTGAGTAATGTCTTGACTATTTGAGGTTTTTTTTCTGTTTCCATATAAAATAAAGTACTAGTTTTTCCAGATCTTTAAAGTATGCTTTAATACTGAGGTGCTTTAATAGGAATTGCATTAAACCTGTAGATTGCTTTAGGTAGTATGGACATTTTAACAATGTTGATTTTTCCCAGCCATGAGCATGGTATGTTTTTCCATTTATTAACATCTTCAGCCATTTCTTTCCTCAGAGTTTCATAGTTCTCTTTATAGAGACCTTTCACATCCTTTGGTAGGTACACTCCCAGATATTTCATCTTCTTTGGCACTACCATAAAAGGAATAGAATCCTTGACTGTTTTTTTCAGCTTGACTATTGCTAGTATATATAAATGCTACTGATTTGTGAATATTTATTTTGTATCCTGAGATGCTGCTGTATTCCTTGATCACTTCTAAGAGTTTTGCAGTTGAGTCCCTGGGTTTTCCAGGTATACAATTATATCATCTGCAAAGAGTGAAAGTTTGATATCCTCTGATCCTATATGGATACCCTTGATAGCCTTCTCTTGCCTGATTACAATGGCTAAGACTTCCATTATAATGTTAAAAAGCAGTGGAGACAGTGGGCAACCTTACCTGGTTCCTGATCTGAGTGGAAATGTTTTCAATTTTACTCCATTCAATATAATATTGGCTGTATGTTTGCTATAGGTGGCCTCTATCAGTTTAAGAAATGTCCCTTTTATACCTATTTTCTTAAGTGTTCTGATCATAAAAGGATGCCGAATAAAGCTTACATACTTTAAAGGGATGAATTTTGAGGTATATGAAGTATATCTTATTTTTTGTTTGTTTGTTTTGTTTTGTTTTTTTTTGAGACAGTCTCACTATGTTGCCCTTGGTAGAGTGCTATGGCATCACAGCTCACAGCAACATCAAACTCTTGGGCTTAAGCAATTCTATAGGCACCCACTATAACTCCTGGCTACTTTTGTTGTTGTTGTTGTCATTATTGTTCAGCAGGCCTAGGCTGGGTTCAAACCTGCCAGTCTCAGTGTATGTGGCCAGTGCCCTAACCACTGAGCTACGGCACTGAGCCAATATAGGTCTTAATTTTTAAAAACTACTAATACAGTAAAATACTTTTTTTTCATTGTTTTGTTTCATATTTTCCTCTGGTGGCAGGAATCCTAGGGACCAATCTATCAAAATGAAGCTAACCAGAGTTATGGCTCAGATTCTTACAGTGATTGAGGAAACAACTATACCCATTTCATTTGACGAATAGTAATACGTCATTGGAGCCACCTGGAAAAATGGAACCACTGTGCCTTCCAAGAGCCCTGAGTGTAGCAGGGTAGAAAGGATGAATGTGGATAGTAAAGGTAGGACACACTCATCACTGCACTCCATAGAACGTATAGATACAGCATTATTAAAGTGCTAAGAAGGAAACTTTCTGGTCAGGGCCTTCAGGATTCACAGAAACAGGATTGGCCTTGAAGTCAATCCAGGATCTGCATTTAGTGAGGCTAGGACAGATGGAGAAGGGAAGACAGAGGACACATTCAAAGTCTTAGGCAAGACTTCACATGTCTGGAGACTAATTTCCTCCACTGAGAAACCAACTTTCACAACCCTCATTTCCTGAGTTCCTAGGCTTACAGGTAACAAGTGAATTTTCAATTAGAGGTCATACCTTCTCTATCCCATCAGAGCATGGATCCCACTGACTCATGGCCACGAGAGTAAGGACACTTTTGACAAAGATAATTTAGCCTGAACTATAATCTTTTCCCCCTTCAGTTTAAAGACCCAAAATTAGAGTTTACAAGTTCTGAATGTATGTAATGTCTTCAAAGTAGAGAACCTTGTTGAGACCATATTTTGCACACAACTGCTCTAAACACCACATACTGACCGACATCTCTTCGGCCAGATTTTCAGAAGCTGGGTCATGGGGGAAACTGACAATATTTCTTCTTTTTAAAGTTTGCTCATCTTTCTTGGCTTTCCGGAGCTCCTGGCTGACCATAATCCGCTGTTGCCGCCTCATCTAAAGAAGAAAAGAAAAGAATTGGAACATTTAGAGCCAGGAACCTGGATATCACCACATTTAGTCTTTTGAAACATGTTTCAAAGCATCTGGTTTCGTTTTGCAGATGTGATAGGCTGGAAGGGTTCAGATCAAACAGTCGTCTCAGTTATGCTTACCTCCTCTGCCTTCTGTGACTGTACCACATCTACAAACTGATTCAATCTTCCTGCCAAAGTAAAGGGAGGCCACGTGCACTCTGGACAGTTTTGGATTCTTGGTCATAAAAACATCTTAGCAAAGTATCCTGTTGCCCCGAGTCTGAACTCATCTCCACTGGTGTTGATCAGCTCCTGGAGAGTATAGCTGCTTCCTGGATAGGCCTCGGCTTTCCAGTAGAAACTAGACAGATGGTGCTGGGGACCCTCAGAGGACCAGCAGCCCTGACCATTGCCACTGTTAGTGAAATCAGTCTACAGGACATTTAAGCCTTGTTGTTGTTGTTGTTTTGAGACAGAGTCTCATTTTCTCACCCTCAGTAGAGTGCCATGGCATCCTAGCTCAAAGCAACTTCAAACTCTTTGGCTGAAGTGATTCTCTTGCCTCAGCCTCTTGAGTAGCTGGGACTACAGGTGCTCGCCACAACTCCTACCTATTTTTAGAGATAGGGTCTCACTCTTGCTCAGGCTGGTCTTGAACCTGTGAGCTCAGGCAATCTATCCACCTCTGCCTCCCAGAGTGCTAGGATTATAGGCATGAGCCACCACACCCCGTCCCATATAAGCCTTTACCCCCAAATTTTACTTGGACAACAGAGTGAGGGAGATTAATTCTTCTTTTAAAGTATCCTTTTGGGCCGGGCACGGTAGCCCACACCTGTAATCCTAGCACTCTGGGAGGCAGAGGTGGGTGGATTGCCTGAGCTCATGGGTTCAAAACCAGCCTGAGCAAGAGCAAGACCCCATCTCTAAAAATAGCCAGGTGTTGTGGCAGGTGCCTGTAGTCCCAGCTACTTGGGAGCTGAGACAAGAGAATCGCTTGAGCCCAAGAGTTTGAGTTTGCTATGAGCTGTGACACCATGACCCTCTACCAAGAGCAACAATGTAAGACTATGTTTCAACAACAACAAAAACACTCCCTTTATCAGTTTGGAGATGGGGGTCTTGCTGTGTCACTTAGGCTGGAGTGCAGTGGTACCATCATAACTCACTACAACCTCCAATCCCTCAAGGGATTCTTTTGCTTCAGCATCAAGAGATCATAGGCACATGCCACCCAACCTGGTTAATTTTTTCTATATATATATATATTTTTTAAGACAAGGTCTTGCTATGTTTCCTAAGCTGGACTGGAACTCCTGCCCAAAGGTGATCCTCCCTCCTCAGCTTCCCTGAATGCTAGGACTACAAGAATGAGCCACTGTGCCTAGTCCTATAGACTTTATAATACTGAGAATATTAGGGAAATGACCTAAACTTTCTGGATAGATGAATTTAAGTTGATAAATAAGCTTTTAAATTCTGGCTTGAAAAAGGGTCATCCCAGTGTTAAATGGCAAGGTAGGAATATCTTCAAGGCCTACTGACCCAGCTGTACTGTTGCCCATCACTAAGCAGGCCCTCCCCGTGGGGAGTTTTGTACCTTTGTCTTTTCATTTCTTATCCAATGGCCTTTCCTACTGCTGTCCACATAGAGGGTTCAATTCCTTTGTTCTAACTGGATTCCTTTAATGTGCAGGGGTCTTAGAAGCAAGACTGCCATACTTACTGAAACAGGTAAGAGTGATTTTGCTCTAGATGGTACCCTTGCCAAGCTGTGGCCACCATGTGCTTCTTTCACCCAAAACTGCCTTTCAGATTCCCCAAACTGCCAACCTTATATGATATGTCAGTCAAGATATGTAGATGTTAGGCACAGAGCTGACTGCATAGCTTTCTGGCTGTGGAGACGTCAAATGACACTTAGGATCTACAGCACAAACTCCATGTCCTTGGATCTTATGCTCATCCCACAGCAAAAAGAACGATGGGCGCTTCTCAGGTCTGAGTTCTATTTCTGCAAGGCACACTTGTTGTGCTGTATCTTATACACCAACCTTTTAGCTACTTGGTAAGCTTCCTTGGCACGGGCAGCTACAGTTGAACATCTATGTACCAGCCCCTTGAAGGCAGAGAGCAGTTTTGTTTTATAAAGAAAGTAGAGTTCTGAGATAAAGTAGTTGCAAGATCCTGGAAACTTTGAGTCCACAGTTGTGTGCCTCCTAAGTCCCTGTGCTTTTGTTCTCCCTATCCTTAATGTTTTATGATGAAAATTTCAAACACAGAAAAGTTGAGAGAATGATTCAGTGAACACCCATGCACCTACTGAAAGAGAATGTTTTACTATATTTGCTCCATCTCCCCCTCATCCTCCTTCCGTTCCATTTTTGATGCACAAACATGTACACACTACACTGGTCCCTGAAAGAGTGAGGCAGTGGCTTCATACTTACAGATGCATCTTTGCCTCTGTACTTGAATTTTCTCAGCCTCTCTTCTGGAACATCTAAGTTAGGCATGTTGACTAAAAGGCGTAGTAAATCACCTGCAAGTTAGATGTTTACAAAGAGATTTTCAGTGCCCAGGATCTGGGTTACTATGTTAAAGTCATCAGGCTCTGAGTCATTAAAGGCCTAATAGTGGAACAGGAAATAGACCCCCGGAAGTCAGTCTCCACAAGTACAACCATGCCAGCTCAGCGGGCCATGGGCACCGTGGGAGTGCCAAGGGGACCGGTTCTGGGTGTAGGAGTAAAGGAAAATTTTTTAAAGGCCATTTGGCTTGGACTGGGCCTTGGAGGGCTAGGTTTGGCTGTCATACATAGAAGCCTTTCACAGAGCAGTGTCCAAGGAGTTCTGAACAGGGCATGTGTGTGTGGTGGTGAGGGGCCCAGACAGGAGACAATACCCAATGTACCAGCCCTTTGGGTCAAAAGTCTCAAACATGACCCACTCTAATCTTTTGCTAGATTGCCTCTACTCAACATAGGCCACCATTATCTTCCACCAATGTTACCGCAGTTGCCTGCCGATTTTTCCTATTGCCTTATTCCAATCTGTTCTCTACAGAGGCTTTGTGATTTTTTTTTTTTTTTTTTTTTGAGACAGAGTCACTATGTCACCCTTGGTAGAATGCTGTGGTGTCACAGCTCACAGCAACCTCCAACTCTTGGACTTAAGCAATTCTTTTGCCTCAGCCTCCCAAGAAGCTGGGACTATCGGCACCCACCACAATACCAGGCTAATTTTTTTTGTTGTTGTAGTCATTGTTGTTTGGCAGAAAGCAGTTAGAACCCGGGCTGGGTTTGAATGTGCCAGCCTCAGTATCTGTGGCTGGCGTCCCAGCTGCTGAGCTATAGGCACCGAGCCAGGCTTTTTAATTTTTAAAGGAAAAAATCTGATTATGTAACTCCCTAATTACAAACTCTCTCCAGTTAGGTGCAGTGGCTAGTCCCATTGACTCAGGAGGATTGTTTGAGACAGGAATCTGAGGCTAGCCTAGGCAATATAGCAAGACCCCCCCGACCCTATTTGAGACAATTTCACTCTGTTGGCCTGGGTAGAATGCTGTGGCATCATAGCTACAGCAACCTCAAATTCTCAGGCTCAAGTGATTCTCTTGCTTCAGCCTCCCAAGTACCTAGGACTACAGGTACCTCTCACAACACCGGGCTAGTTGTTCTGTTTTCAATAGAGGCAGGGTCTCATTCTTGCTCAGTCTGGTCTTGAGCTCCTGAACTCAAGCAGTCCACCTGCCTTAGCTTCCTAGAGTGCTGGGATTACAGCCATGGTTCCCAGAAGCAAGACCCCATCTTTACAAAAATTATAAGACAAATTCTCTCCTGCTGCCTACTGAGTTTAGAAGAAAATTCAAACTACCTGTACTGCCCTTCGTCAGCTGGCCTCAGCCCACCTTATCTCTAACACTCTTCCCTTGATCATTATGCTTTAAACCCTGGGCTTTGTTATCAAGTAGTTCGAGCTCATCCCTACGTGGGCCTTTGGACAAGCTGCTCTTCCCAGGATCTCTGCCTAGTTGGCTCCTACTCATTCAGTCTCAGCTCAAATACCACCTCGGCATGCCTTCCCTCTCTAAGAATCTCAGTATCTTCTCAGTCAGTCTGTTCATTTTCTTTTCAGCTGTAATCGCTACCTCATGTTTTGTTTTTTCATATTCCTCCTTCTACCCCCAATGACAATGGAACCATGTGTCTCAGGTACAAGTGTTCAGCTCCACTATAATGCATGGCATGTAGTAGGTATACAAATATTTGTTGAAGAAGGGTGCTGGGTGATAAGGTGGCAAAAGGAGTTGGTTTTCAATAAGAGGATATTTAAATCAGGTTGAGTTTGAATTTTCTACAAGGCAGAAGGGAATTTTTCCTATAGGTGCACAATGAACATCCATCTGCTTCTCAGCATACAGATGGTCCAGACCCCATCATACAAAGAAGAAAACTGGGCCAGGCACAGGGGCTCAAGCCTAGAACTCTAGCACTTTGGAAGGCCGAGGCAGGAGGATTACATGAGGCTAGGAGGTCAAGACCAGCCTGCGCAATATAGTGAGGGCCCATCTCTAGAAAGAAAGAAAAAAGCCAAAAAAACAAAAAAAAAAGAAAAAAAGAAAAAGAAAAAAATTAGCCAGGTACAGTGGTGCATGCCTGTAATCCTACCTACTTGGAAAGCTGAGATGGGAGGATCACTTAAGCCTAAGATTTCAAGGTTGCATGATGGCCTTGTACTCTAGCCTGGGCAACAAAGTAAGACCCTGTCTCAAAAACAAGAAAAGAAAACTAGATAGAGAAAGGCCAAAAGACTCTAGTCTTAAGTAGAATTGCCAAGAATAATTTTGATAGGAAAGATCAGATATATCAATTTGGAAGTTTTTTTTTTTGTAGAGTCTCCCTCTGTCACCCTCAGTGGAGTGCCATGGCTTCACACAGCTCACAGCAACCTCCAACTCCTGGGCTTAGGTGGTTTTCTTGCCTCAGCCTCCCGAGTAGCTGGGACTACAGGCACCCGCCACAACGCTTGGCTATTTTTCTGTTTTGCAGTTCGGCCAAGGCCAGGTTTGAACCCGCCACCTTCGGTATATGGGGCCGGCGCCCTACTCGATGCGCCACAGGCGCCGCCCGCTTGGCTAATTAAAAAAAATTTTTTTTTTGTAGATAGGAGGTCTGTATAATTTGCCCAAGCTGATCTAAATCTCCTGTCCCCAAGAGATCCTCCCACCTCCACCTCCCAAAGTGCTGGGATTACAGATGTGAGCCACTCTACCCAGCCAATAGCTTGCTTATTTTAATGAAAATACTTAGTAAACAATTTAGGAACTGCCCCTTCTTTTGCTTAAAAATCTACTTGTTATTGCTGATCATCAGAGTGTACATTCCAGGCAACCTGAATCTGTGCTCCAGCGTTGCAATCCTCAAGCTTGGTTCAAATAAACTCTCTACGTTGATTAATTTTGCCTCAGCTTCTTCCTTTTAGACATACATGGCTGGAATTTATAAAAAACCTTTCATTGAGGCAGAGCAATGTTATTTATTTATTTATTTTTTTTCATTGCTCTCTCTAGCACTTAGAACAAAGTAGGTGCTCAGTTAATGAATGAGCACATGACTGAATGAGGCAGATACAAAGATGAAATTTCTCCAGACTTACCACGGGTTCAAAGTAAACAGTCCATGAGTGACAGGAAGGTGCTGATTTGAAAGCGCCCGAATATCACTCAGCCAATTGGAAGCCAAGTGCGGGCTGGAATGGCAGAAGCAGAGGGCGTGTCTGACCCTAGGTTGGCTCTTGGAGCATGCGCAGTCTTCACAGAGGGTGACGCGATTGCAATTGCAAAGGCCGCGATTGCGTAGGAGCAGGTTCTGATTGGCTACCGTCCGCGCGCGAGGGGTCGCTCCTACTCGTCGCCAAGTAAACAGGGCAGGGAGGGGCGGGGCCAAGGAGACTCCGGGACCGGGTTGGCTCCGCTGGGGCTGCGGGGGGTGTCGCGGATTGGTAGCGGCCGCGAGCTCTGCTGGTGTGGAGCGCGCCGGGTCCTGGAGCCGGCTGCCTGAGGGATGGACGAAAAGAGCCCACTAGTGTCCCCCGAGCGGGCCCTTGCCCGGGACTTCACCTTCCCGTCGGGCTCGGGAGCTCACTTTCCGCAGGTGCCCGGGGGCGCGGTCCGAGTGGCGGGGGCTGCAGGCTCAGTCCCCTCTCCGCCGAGCTCGCCGGGCCACGACCGGGAGCGGCAGCCACTGCTGGATCGGGCCCGGGGTGCGGCGGCCCAAGGCCAGACCCATACTGTGGCGGCGCAGGCGCAAGCCCTGGCCGCCCAGGCCGCGGTGGCGGCGCATGCCGCGCAGGCCCACCGTGAGCGGAACGAGTTCCCGGAGGACCCAGAGTTCGAGACCGTGGTGCGACAGGCTGAGCTGGCCATGGAGCGGGGCATCTTTCCTGAGCGCATCTACCAAGGCTCCAGCGGAAGCTACTTTGTCAAGGACCTTCAGGGGGTGAGAGTGGGGGTGGAGGCTGCAGCAGAGGGCTTGGGGCGAGTGGGGCTCTGGGAGTTTTGGGCTTTGCACAGAGGGAGAAGGGGGACTTGAAAAGCTGCAAAAGGGAGAAACTTCACAGGGAGCTCCAGTAGGGATTTTGAGATGTCACCGCGGACTGGAGATGGGGAACCTCTGCACAATGAAAAAATAAATCAGAACCCATTTGGTGGGGTAGGAGTGAGCGGAAAATGAAAAGAGGAAATTGACCAGATACAGGCCAAGGGCCCAGCGGTTTGGTGGGGCAATCTGCCTATGTACAGAGATACGCGAGGAGATGCAACCTTCTTGTAGGTGACTTAGCTTTAAACTACTGGGACTACTTTTCCGCCATTGAATTTAAACTTGTTCTCTTTTTTTGGACCAAATCAGTGTGTTGGGCTTTGGGCCTGCAGCAGTGTGTCACTGTTCACTGAGGAAGATGGGTGACTGATCAGGGTCTCTGAGGATTCAGGTCCACCCTCCACAGCTCTTACTGACAGACAGATGACAATAATAGAGTGGGTGGACTTACCAGTTTCATCTGTCCTGGTTATTGCTCACTTCTGGGAAAGGATTCAAATCCTTGATGATGGTTTTCAGTTTAGAATCTGAAGTTTTAGAAACATGAGACTGTCCCCTATCTTTTACTTTAATTACTCTCCCAGGACTATCAGCAGTTTACCTTTCAGCTAAGATAGAGTGTTTGCTGACCTTTATTTTGTCCCTTGCATGTGTTGATGGGATGGATGGGACATGGAGTGACCAGGTCAGCTGGGAAGGAGTCTTTATCCTTTTGAGAACTGCAGAAGAGTTCATGACATTTGACTCAGATAAAATCAGGTAACATTGGAAGAACAGAAGGACAAGAAATAGCAAGTCTTCCCTGTCTTAAATTTTCAGATCCACCAGAATGGTTCATTGGAAAATTATTATTAAATATACTTATTAAAATGGTGGTATCAGAGTTTCCCCAGATTTCCCTTGCATCTCTCCAATTTCATAAAACTCTTTAGATGGGCAGTGTGCTGTTCTGATAGGAATACTGAGCAGCAGGATGGGCTGTGACTTTGTGGCTCTCAGCTTTCATTGAATGACCTACTACTGACCCAGAGTTTTGAGTTGTCCCTGAATTATCATCAAGAACCAAAGAGCAGTTCTACCTTCACTGAGTTAGTAAAAGCTTTGAGAGTAACAAGTCTTTCTTAGTCCCTCATGTAGGGGAGTTTGAAAGCTCAAAGGGGAACGACCATTTCTAGAACCAATGAGAGGTGAGTGCAAGGTGCTTTTATTTTATTTTTTTTTATTTGGGAACAGAATGAGACTTAAGATATGAGTTGTTTTGGGGTTTTTTTGGTATTTTTAGTTTGTTGGCTGGCTAAAATGTAAGAAGGGCTAAAATTAACATTGTTAAGTACTGAAGAAGGAAGCTTTTTGTTTTTCTTTCATGTCTGTTATAGCTCTGTGTTAGGTCAACTGAGAAGTGATCTGGTGCTTTGACAAGTGGGAGTATTATGATCTCTCAACTCTGCCTGGTGGGTAAGGTACTACCCTCTCAGTATATAGGCCACAGAGGATGTCAGCCCATAGGTGTGATTTTTGGTGGTTCTAGGATTCCAGGCTATGATCTTTTCTTGGAGAAGAAATCAAAACACAGATTCCTTGACAAAACTTATGAACGGATCCATTCTGTTTCCACTGAGGAAAATATGATTTAGAACAGAGGATCACTTCCTAAATGCTGTGGTGGATTGACTGCCCCACAGACTTACCATATTGGAATTGTCATCTCCTGTTCTGCTCCAAATGTATTTATTTTATTTGACAAATAGTTACATAGCACTTACCTATATGCCAGGTACTGTTTTAAGTGCTTTATAAATAATAACTCACTTAATCCTTATAACTACCCTCAAAGAGGATGCTATTTTTTTTGTTTTTTTTTGAGACAGAGTTTTACTTTGTTGCCCTTGGTAGAGTGCTGTAACATTATAGCTCATAGCACCTCCACTTCTTGGGCTTAGATGATTTTCTTGCCTCAGCGTCCAGAGTAGCTGTGACTACAGGCGCATTCCACAACACCTGGCTATTTTTTGTTGCAGTTGTCACTGCTGTTTTAGCTGGCTGGGGCTGGGTTCGAACTCTCCGCCCTCGGTATTTGGGGTCAATGCCCTACCCACTGAGCCACAGGCACTGCCCAAGAGGAGGATACTTTTATTATCTCCACAGATGATAACATGGATGCACACAGAGTATAACTAAGGTCTCACTCCTAGTAAGTGGTAGAGGCAGGAGTGGACCCAGGCAGATTGGCCTTGGAGTTCATGTTCCTAACCACTATGCTGCCTCAGAGTTAGCCATCTGAATTTCTGGTTTCTCTTTTCAGCTACTGTATTGGTTAGTATTGAATTTGGCTATGTGTGACAGTTATTTTAAGGTAATAAGGACATGAAAAAAGGTTCATTTATCTCTCAGGAAAAAGAAGTCTATGGGCTGCTAGGGGCTGGCATGGCTTTTCACTTTATTGGGTATACATGCCTTTTTCATCAGTTGTAGCCATCCTGAGTGTGTGGCTTCCACTTTGTGACCCAAAATGGCTACTCAAGCTGCAGCATCTGTCTACTTTTCAGCTGGTTGGCAGAAGGAAAGAGAGAGGGAGAATATGCCCTTACCCTTTAAGGCACTTTCTATAAATTGTACCAGAATCTTCTGCTTCTATCTCATTGTCTAGAATGAACTTAGCTGCAGTAGTAAGCTGAGAACTCGTCTTTATTTTTTTTGCCCAGCTAGATATCAAGGGTCTTGTGTCCAGAGAAGAAGAAAGAACAGATATTGGGGGAACCAAAAGTTTCTACAATAACTTTAGAACTTAGTGTGAAAGATTTTTGAAGATAACAGCCCTGATTCCATTTCCCTATTTAGGAAGGTTTCTGCCCCAGTGGTGACCTGAAACAGTAAGATGGAAAATGATAGATTAGAAGTCATGGTGGAGAGTGTTACCATTACCCTTCCTTACTTACATCTTTCTGTTTCAGGTCTTGTATTTAACTACAAAATTTGGGGGCATTTTCTCTTTTGTTTAGAGTAATACTAGATGTTCATATTGCCAGGAATCATAGAACAGCATGTGACTTAATAGTTTAAGAGGATTAAATCAGATATCACACATGAAAGCCCTGGCATAGTTCTTGGTGCTTAGTGGGAACTCAGAGTTTTTTTCCTGCCCTCTGGATTAGGCTTTCTTGAATACATGGCATTGAATAAGGGAAAAGTAGTTTAATGTTGTTTTTTTTTTTTAAGCTAGGGTCTTACTTTGTAGCCTAGGCTGGAGTATAGTGCCATGATCATAGCTCACTGCAGCCTTGAACTCCTGGGCTCAAGTATCCTCTTGCCTCAGTCTCTTGAGTAGCTGTGTCTATAGGTGTATGTTTGGCTAATTTTTCTTATTTTTGTTTTTTAGAGACAGGGTCTCAGTATGTTGTGCAGGCTAGTTTTGAACTCCTGGCCTCAAGCAATCTTCCTGCCTCAGGCTTCCGAATCATGAGAGTCACCATGCCTGGCAAAAGTAGTATAATTTTCAGAAGATGCTTTCATAACCATTGAGAGTAGGTACTCATTAGGTAACGCTAATTTTTTTTTGTTGTTGTTGTTGTTGCAGTTTTTTTTTTGGCTGGGGCCAGGTTTTAACCTGCCACCTCTGGTATATGGTGCTGGCACCCTACTCCTTGAGCCACAGGTGCCGCCCAGGTAATGCTAATTGGTAGTTGCATCAAAATATGAATTACAGTGTCTGGAAAAGCGCTGCCCACATGTTATGGGATTTTGGCCCATATCAGTGATTTTCTTTTTTTTTTGAGACAGAGCCTCAAGCTGTCACTCTGGATAGAGTGCGGTGGCATCAGAGCTCACATCAACCTCCAACTTCTGGGCTCAAGTGAGTCTCCTGCCTCCGCCTCCCAAGTAGCTGGGATTACAGGTGCCCGCCACAACGCCCTGGCATTTTTTGGTTGTAGCCATCATTGTTGTTTGGCGGGCCCAGGCTGGATTCGATCCCGCCAGCTCAGGTGTACGTGGCTGGCGCCTTTAGCCCGTTGAGCCACAGGCGCTGAGCCTTTATCAGTGATTTTCAACCTTTTTTTTTCTTTTTGGCAGTTTTGGCTGAGGCTGGGTTTGAACCCGCCACCTCCGGCTTATGGGGCCGGCACCCTACTCCTTTGAGCCACAGGCACTGCCTGATTTTCAACCTTTTAAAAATGCTTTATCCACCCATATTTTGGCATGAAAATGATATATATATATTTTTTTTAGAGACAGAGTCTCACTTTATTGTCCTCAGTAGAGTGCTGTGGCGTCACACAGCTCACAGCAACATCCAACTCCTTGCCTCAGCTTCCTGAGTAGCTGGGACCACAGGCACCTGCCACAACGCCCAGCTATTTTATGTTTTTGCAGTTCAGTCAGGGCTGGACTTGAAACTACCACCCTCAGTATATGGGGCTGGTACCCTACTCACTGAGTCACAGGCACCGCCCATGAAAATGATACTTTTCCCACATTTTTCAAGTATGCAATTGTTATAATATTGAATGTTTCCCAACTAACCTCCAAGAAATTCTGGTGTCCATTTGGTTGGGAAGCACATTGATAGCCATCACCAAATAGAAAATAGAATAAAATTATTTTACTATTATAAATAGTACATTTATATATGCAGACTTGATATACATTCAAGTCTATATATCATATACAGATATAGCTCTTGAGATTGTAAGCATCATCTGCCATTTCTTGCAGAGAGCTGTCCTAAGCCACAAGTTGGAATGGGTGAGTGAGATAGGCAGTGAGTGGGAAAATAAATACAGGCTAACTATTACTACATTCTATGTATTTTAACTCCATCTTCTTTTGGGGTTTCATATATTTGGAGTAACCTATCTTGCTCCCTTTTGTAAGAGTTGACATGTAAAAAGGCTTCTGTACTTAAATAGCTTAATCAGGGATTGCTATTTCCTTCCAACCTTTACTACAGAATATAGCAGTTCTTAAAGTGTGGTCCAGAAACCCCTATGAGTTACTTTTTGGGGATCACAGGTCAAAACTATTCTCATTATAATTATAAGACCTTATTTGCTTTTTTTATTTTCATTTCCTCATGACTGTAGAGTGGAGATTTCCAGAGACTATATGGTATGTAGTATTGAAACATTGAATACTAAGGAAGACATGAGAATACATTTGTCATCTATTAGGTCAGACATTAGAGAGGTTTACTGGTTTTGAACTCCTGGACTCAAACAGTCCTCTGCCTCAACTTCTTGATTGGCTGGGATTATAGGCACAAGCCACTATACTTGGCCTAAAATATTTCTTTGAAAACAGAAAACAGTTATTTTTCATAAAAATGGGTCATTTATGTTAACATATAATAGATTTTTTATTAAGTGAATTAATAGTTTTAACATTTTGGTTTTAGTTTCTAATGCAGCAAATATAGCCTTTATTCACATAAAGAAATGCTTTTTTGTAGTCCTTAATAATCTTTAAAAACAATGTAAAGGGATCATACAATGAAAAATTTTGAGAATCATTTACTGCTTATTTACCAAACTTGAAAAAAATCTTCTTTTATAAGTGGTTACTTCTGACCACTTTGGTCTGGCTCATTGGCTCATGACTTATAATCCTAGCACTCTGGCAGGCCAGGGTGGGAAGATTGCTTGAACTCAAGAGTTCAAGACCAGACTGAGCAAAGTGAGAACCTGTCTCTACTCAAAATAGAAAAATTAGCCTGGTAGGTAGAGCATGCCTTGTTGTCTCAGCTACTTGGGAGGCTGAGGCAAGAGGATTGCTTGAGCCCTGGAGTTTGCTGTGGGCTAGGCTGAGGCTATGGTACTCTAGCCTGGGT
This sequence comes from Arctocebus calabarensis, assembly GCA_963573935.1. Lineage (NCBI taxonomy): Eukaryota > Metazoa > Chordata > Mammalia > Primates > Lorisidae > Arctocebus > Arctocebus calabarensis. The sequence continues at coordinate 4,990 of CAUYON010112116.1, read as the reverse complement.
GACAGAGCGAGACTCTGTCTCAAAAAAAAAAAAAAAGGCGGTGCCTGTGGCTCAGCGGGTAGGGTGCCAGCCCCATATACCAAAAGTGGCGGGTTGAAACCTAGCCTCGGCCGAATTGCAAAAAACAAAAAACTAGCCTGGTGTTGTGGCCGGCTTCTGTAGTCCCAGCTACTCAGGAGGCTGAGGCAAGAGAATTGCCTAAGCCCAAGGAGTTGGAGGTTGCTGTGAGCTGTGTGATGCCACGGCACTCTACGGAGGGTGATAAAATGAGACTGTGTCTCTAAAAAAAAAGTTGAACTCTTTCAAATTTTAGGGGCTGGGTGTGGTGGCTTATGCCTGGAACCACGACACTTTGGGAGGCCAAGATATGAGGATTGCTGGAGGTCTTGAGTTCAAGACCAACCCAGGCAACGTAGCAAGGCCCTGTCTCAAATAAATACGTAAATAAATACATACATAAATAAATAAATGCAAATTATAAATAAATTTATTTTAGGTTCCTGGAGGAAAGGGCCTCTTTTAGCATAGTGTACTATCTTCTTGTTGTTGCTGGATAAATATAGGAAACCCTTCTTGTTGTTGCAGTAATTGGTCTGGGGGTCCCTGACACCAGATAGTGAGTGGCCCTCTGCTTCCTTGTGTGGTTCTGGTTTTATACCCAACTTTACAGATTGCTGCTGCTTAAGCTTTCTTTACCTAACCCCTTCACCACCCTTTGTTTTTTCTTTCTTTCTTTTTTTTTTGGAGACAGAGTGTCACTTTATTACCCTCAGTAGAGTGCCTTAGCCTGACAGCTCAGAACAACCTCATACTCTTGGGCTTAAGCAAATCTCTTGCCTCAGTCTCCTGAGTAGCTGGGACTACAGGCGCCTGCCACAACGCCTGGCTATTGTTGGAGACAAGGTCTTGCTCTGGCTCAGGCTAGTCTCAAACTCAGATGATCTACCTGCCTCGGCCTCCCAGAGTGCTAGGATTACAAGTGTGAGCCACCTTGCTCAACACCTTTGTTTTGTATATGTATGTATGTATGTATATATGTATTTTGAGATAAAGTCACTCTGATGCCCTGGGTAGGAATGCTGTGTTGTCATAGTTCAAAGCAACTTTAAACTTCTGGGCTCAAGTGATCCTCTTGCCTCAGCCTCCCCAGTAGCTGGGCCTCAAGGCCGGGCTAGTTTTTTCTATTTTTAGTAGAGACAGGGTCTTTCTCCCTCACCCAGGCTGATCTCAAACTCCTAAGCTCAGCCTATCAACCTGCCTTGGCCTCTCAGAGTGCTAGGATTACTGGCATGAACCACCATGCCCAGCCCTGACACCACCCTTTACTAAAAGGGACAAGGGTTAGTAAGTAGATGTTAAGTAAAGATATTTTTAATGTATTGGCATTAAAGTGAAGCTTTCTCCTAGATATAATATAAGAATTGAAAGTCTATTAAAGATAGAGAATGGTGAGAAAAATTAGGCAGTAGTCATTTACTTTCTCAGCTAAATACTGGTGAGTATTTTTCTAATTTGAATGGTTTTAGAGATTGTTCTTTATGAATGAGGTATTTTTTATTTTTTGAGGCTAGAGTTCTATGGCCCAGGGTAGAGTGCTGTGGTGCTAACCTAGCTCACAACAGCCTTAAATTCCTGGGCTCAAGCAGTGACTGGGACTACAGGAGTCCACCACAATTCCCAGCTAATTTTTCTTTTTTTTTGCAGTTTTTTGGCTGGGGCTGGGTTTGAACCCGCCACCCTCAGCATATGGGACGGCACCCTACTCCTTGAGCCACAGGTGCCGCCCGTAATTTTTCTTTTTTGTACAGACAGAGTCTCACTTTATCGCCCTCGGTAGAGTACTGTGGCATCACACAGCTCACAGCAACCTCCAGCTCTTGGGTTTAGGTGTTTCTCTTGCCTCAGCCTCCCGAGTAGCTGGGACTACAAGCACCCGCCACAACGCCCAGCTATTTTTCTGTTTTGGCAGTTCGGCTGAGGCCGGGTTTGAACCTGCCACCTTCAGTGTATGGGGCCAGCGCCCTTACTTGATGAGCCACAGGCGCTGCCCTACTTTTTCATTTTTAGTAGAGATGGAGTCTTGTTCTTGGTCAGGCTGGTCTGAAATTCCTGGGCTGAATAGACCTTAGCACCTTAGCTCCCAGAGTGCTAGGATTACAGATGTGACTCCCCCCCCCAAATCCTGAATGAGGAGCTTATTCTTGATTATTTGTAACATAGTTGATCATAAGAAGTGAACTTTGTTTTTGGAAATGACCAGGGTCTGTTTTATGTCTCTATCTAGGAAACTCACAGAATGTTTGCACAAACTAGGCCCTGAGCAAATGTTAACAATTCAATTGAACTGAGGCCTACACTTACTCCTGAAAGGCGCTTGTCTCCTTCTCTCTGAATGCTTCTGTTCCTTCGTTCTTCTTATCTTGCCATTCCCTTATTTATCTACTCCAGACAGTATTTATTTTTTATTATTTTTTTCTAACCACTTTGCAGGTGGAACACAGACAGTATTCTTTGATGAAGCTCCGGTACTATAGAGATAACCATCATTACTAATGCTTTTAGAGTTAATTAAATGCTTTCTGATTCTCCTTATAGTAGAAGGAAATTGAGAAGTTTGAGAGGTCAGTCTGTAAATGACTCTTGGATGCAATCTTGGCCTTCAAGTTCTGCTTTCTTTAAGTGGGAGTATTTACCACTTGGCTTCAGCCCTAATACTTTTCAGCCCCCACTAATAATAGGAATGTCTTGTTCTCCCTTTCACTTGAGACTAGCTTGGTTTTGTTTTCTTTTTCTTTTTTTGTAGAGACAGAGTCTCACTGTATCGCCCTGGTAGAGTGCTGTGGCTTCACACAGCTCACAGCAATCTCCAACTCCTTGGCTTAGGCGATTCTCTTGCCTCACCTCTCGAGTAGCTGGGACTACAGGCGCCCGCGACAACGCCTGGCTATTTTTTTGTTGCAGTTTGGCCGGGACCGGGTTTGAACCTGCCACCCTTGGAATATGGGGCCTGTGACCACTCAGTGAGCCATAGGCACTGCCCTTCTTTTTCTTTCTTTCTTTTGAGACAGAGCCTCAAGCTGTCACCCTGGATAGAGTGCTGTGGCATCACAGCTCACAGCAACCTCCAATTCCTGGGCTCAAGCGAGTCTCTTGCCTCCGCCTCCCAAGTAGCTGGAACTACAGGCGCCCGCCACAATGCCCGGCCATTTTTTGGTTGCAGCCATCATTGTTGTTTGGTGGGCCCAGGCTGGATTTGAACCCGCCAGCTCAGGTGTACATGGCTGGCGCCTTAGTCTGTTGAGCCACAGGCGCCAGGCCTGCCCTTCTTTTTCTTTTTGAGACAGGGTCTTGCTCTGTCACCCAGAGCTGGAGTGTAGTAGCATGATCATAGCTCAGTGCAACCTTAAACTCCTGGGCTCAAGCAACCCTCCTACCCCAGCCTTCTGAATAGCTAAGGAATGTACCACCATGCCTGGCTAATTTTATTTTTTATTTTTTGTAGAGAAGGTGGGTCTTACTATGTTGCCCATGCTGGTCTTTAACTCCTGATATCAAGTAATCTTCCTGCCTCGGCCTTCCAAAGTGCTGGGATTACAGGCATGAGCCACCATGCCTGGTGTGATTGTTGAAACAGATCATTGAACTCTACTTTGTGCCTCAGTTGAACTGATTGTTGAGTTCTGGGACATGCTTCAAGTTGCCCTTTGGTTTCATTGTCCAGGTTCCAGAGAGTTACAATGGACTCACCTGTCATTCTGCGTTGTCAGCCTATTGCTACCACTGCTTTGTTATTCAGAGACTGGGGTTCTAGGGGAGCACAGGCAGAGAAGATGACTGCTAACTTAGGCCTCTTAGTAATTCTGAAGATTTATAATATGAATATATGTGTTTCGCTTTTGCTGGTCAATAACTAAGTTTGTCTGTAAGAATAAATTGATACTTTTTGGAGGAGGAGGAGAGTTCTGCATTTCTCTTGCCCTCTGAAATCTTGCTAGACTTTCTTGAAAGACTTGTCCTCAAGATTGACCAATTATTATTAGAGACGTGGACCTGACCAGTTCCTAATATGGGTGCTTACTTAATAGAGGCAGATGAGTGTATATTGTCTGTTGTGACCTGCTATTCAGGAAATGACACCCACAGGAAAATGTCTTATGAGCCAGACTAGCTTGAGTTGGCTGTGGGGTGAGGAGAGAAGAGTCATATGATGTGAAGATGAGTCACTTGGATAACATATTTTCTTTTTGTCCTTTGAATTACCAGTTGGGGGGACTAGAAGGAATGAATAAAATGTAAAGCAACCTCAGAGGGCTGAGTGGCCTTTGGAAGAAAACATTCAGGAGGGAGGGCCATGATTTCTAGATATCCTGTATTTCCAAGGACGTTTGAGATTAAATTATTGGCTGCTAGAGAAGATTGGATTTAATCTTTGTGGTGTTTTTTTTTTCTTTTTTTCTATTGTTGGGGATTCATTGAGGGTACAAGAAACCAGGTTACACTGATTGCATTTGTTAGGTAAAATCCCTCTTAATTGTGTTTTGCCCCCAAAAGGTGTGGCACACACCAAGACCCCACCCCCCTCGCTCCTTCTCTCTGCTCTTCCTTTCCGCACGTGTTTTTGTTTTTTTGTTGTTTTTTTTAAATAATTTTATTAAATCATAATTGTGTATATTGGTGCAATCATAGGGCAGAATGTGCTTCATATACAATCAAAAATATTTTGTTCAGGCTCGGCGCCTGTGGCTCAATGGGCTAAGGTGCCAGTCACGTACACCTGAGCTGGTGGGTTTGAATCCAGCCTAGGCCCGCCAAACAACAATGACGGCTGCAACCAAAAAATGGCTGGGCGTTGTGGTGGGTGCCTGTAGTCCCAGCTACTTGGGAGGCAGAGACAGGAGACTCGCTTGAGCCCAGGAATTGGAGGTTGCTGTGAGCTGTGATGCCACAGCACTCTATCCAGGGTGACAGCTTGAGGCTCTGTCTCAAAAAA
>CAUYON010112115.1:0-32546 GCA_963573935.1 Arctocebus calabarensis | reverse complement strand
CCCCATATACCGAAGGTGGCGGGTTCAAGCCCGGCCTCGGCCGAACTGCAAAACAAAAAAATAGCCGGGCGCTGTGGCAGGCGCCTGTAGTCCCAGCTATTCAGGAGGCTGAGGCAAGAGAATCGCTTGAGCCCAAGAACTGGAGGTTGCTGTGAGCAGTGTGATGCCACGACACTCTACCAAGGGTGATAAAGTGAGACTCTGTCTCTACAAAAAAAAAAAAAAAAAAAAGAATGGGTACAACCCATTCATTTATTCAATACATATTTATTAAGTGCCCAGAAAGTGTTATCCATGGTTTAAGGAGTTGAATACAGAACAGTTACTGTGCTGATAACACTTAAAACCACATGGAAAGGGGTGGTAAGATGTTCACCCTCAACTCTATGTCTCCACTGACCAACTCATTACCAGGCATGTTCAAGTTCCCCAGCACATGTTTGAATGAATTAAAGTCTTCTACAGAATCACTGTTTACATAATGCTATAAGCAGGGAGGTGAAATTAAGAGTGAGATTCACTTCTATTCCCAGCTTCACCAGGGAGGAAATAATGGTTAAGATCATAGATTCTGGAAGTAAACTGCCTAGGCTTGACTCCTGGCTTTGCCCCCATCACTCTGTGATCTTGAACAACCCTGGTGTGACTCATCATTGTCTGTAAAGTGGGGATAAAATGTCCATCTTGAAGAAATGCTAAGTAAATCTAATGAGCTAACATTATAATGCACTCAGACCAGTGGCTGGCCCATAGTGAGTGCTTTAGTAGGACCCTTATTGGTAAAATGCAGACAATGATATTGTTATTTTGCCAAGGGAATCCAATTAGAGATGTCAGTGAGAGCGCTTCGTAACCGGTAGACTGCTCTCCAGATGGGAGAATGGTGATGATATCTCCCAGATGTGTGAGCCAAACCATCGCCAGCACATCTGCAGGGAGCAAACGTCTGGAGGCCTGACATGCCATCATCTCAGCTTCTGCTGTTCTGGCCTCCCCACCCCGCCTCAGTCACAACTGCCCTGACTCTAGTTCCTTTCGCTCCACACCCCTTCTCCCACCCGGGGGCAGCCTGCCAGTTCCAAGGTTGCAGTGAAAAGAATAGCATTCTTCTGTTCTCTGTCCAGTGTGGAAATTCCATCCCTCTGCAGTTTCCATCATGTAGCGTTGCACTGAGGGTCTATTAAGGCTTCTTATGGAAAGGGGAGCGGGTGTGGAAAGAGAGAGGGAAAGGGAATTCCTTTCACTGGGGTTTTTACTAGCACCCCTAGATGAAATCTTTCCATCCAGTCACCAAAGCACTTATTGGGTCATGGTTACTGCTAGAAGGTAACTTTAAAAAATCAGACCAAGAGTAAAAGAATGCCTCATTGACTCAAATCACACATCCATTGCAATTTTTTCCCCCCAACCATTTTTTTTCCTCTCTGCTTTTCCCAAACACAACAGTGTCTGGGTTAGTTCTCAAAGTAGTTTTGAATTTAAGGTTGAGGCTGCTTTGCAGGGAGCCCCCAAAGGTAAGTCAGTTTGCTTTAACACATAATTATGTAGCATCAGTTTTGTGCCAGGCACCGTGCTGGGCTCAAGAGGTCTGGCATGAATGGAGCACTGCACTGTCTTTGGAGACAGTACAGGCTTTGGAGCAGACAAGTTACAAAACTAGAGCTTTCCAACATGCTGTCAGAACAGAGGCACTCCCTGGTGCTTGAGAATTTCCAAGGAGGGGCCAGGTACCCAGGCTTTGCATAGCCTAAGCCCAGCCCAGAACCAAGTACATAGTATGTCCCCTGTGGGAACATCATGATTAAATGAGCCCTATCTGTCAGAGTTCAAGGATGGCTTCCCACAGAAAACAGTCTTGGATCATGGTTGAATATCCATGTCATGGTTCATAGTTTGCAAGAGGCAGCAACAGAGTTTGGCCCAAAGGGATTTTATTATAATCCTTTGGGGAAGCTTGGCTCACAGGCTTTAACCTGTTAGACAGGGGAGGAGAACAAGACTTGAAAGAATTAGAAAGCCAGGTCATTTCAGGGACTTGGCAGCAAGAAGAAATCAAAAATCTCATCCAGGCTTTCCAACTCAACAATCCAGCTATTCCTTCTTGTATCACTCTGCTCAAGATCCTGGAGGTGAGACTCCCATACAGGCCACACGCAGGTCATGTGCCTGGTGGTTCTCACATGTTGAGAATACAGCATCATGATGTGAGCTCCTCCAAGACCATACCCAACAGGGCAAAGACAGTTTTCTACTTCTTCTCTTTAAAAAGAATCAGGGTGTTGCTGAGAAGGAGTAAGAGCTGTTGAGCAGCCATCAGAGAAACGGCTACTGTCCTCTCAAGTAAGAGTTAGGCAGAAAGACAAAAAAAAAAAAAAAAAGATGGCAATATGTGTGTATGTTTATAGAAGCAGGAAAGATGGCAAGATGTGTGTATGTTTATAGAAGCAGGATGAACAAAGGTATGGTCTGAAAAAGCAACGGGTGGGCAGGGAATTACAAGCAGCTTGACATTAGTTGGGTATAAGACATGAGACAAAAAGGTCTCATGAACAAGATGAGAGCATGACTGCTTAAACTTGATTCCGCCCTGTGCTGTGACTGGGATAATGCAGGAAGCTGTGGGAAAATTGCCATTTTTACCTATGTCACTGCTGCTTGGAAATATTGTGTTGTTTTTGCTTAGCATAAAGGGCAGCAGCGTGTTCTATGACTGTTACATCCCACTGACACTGGGATAAATAGATTAAGCAAGGTCAAATACCATTAACCCAATTACAGATGTGCTAAGTGGGTTCTTAGCTTGGCCCATCCCCAACTGGAAGTTTCGGTTGGAGATTTAAAAGAAACAGGGGCAGGAAATTCTCCTCTGCAGCCCATGCCCCAGCCCTCAGCCAACCACAGAAACCCCTGCTGCCCAATAATCATCCTCTGTTCTGTTTTTGTTTGTTGATTTTGTTTTTAGCACAAGCGCCAATGTCTTATGTAACAGAACAGGAGGTTGGGTGAGAAAGTCTTCCTCCCTGAGTTTAGGTTTTGTGGGAACTAATAGTGATGCCAAGGGTACAGATGAGAGAAAAATAAGAAAAAGCAAACCGCAAGCTTTTATTGAGCACTTACTGTGTATCAGGCTCTATGTCAGGCCCCTTTCTTATTTATTTATAGTGTCCTCCTCATAATGTTCCCAGTGAGGTAGACGAATCTGGTGATTCCTGTTTTTCTAGTGAAAACATTGAATTCTGGGTCTGTAAAGTTTCCACGGTTTGGGGGAAGCAGGGATTTGAACTTAATTTCTCTGTCTCCAAAAACCAAAAATATTCATTCCTCCAAATTACTCTATTCCTTAAAATTTTTTTCTCCAGGTATTTAGGTCTGTGTAACAGGTACACACATCTTACCTTGGTTGCCCCTTAACTCCTCTAAAGATGGAATGCTCACCATAGCCACCTACCCCAGAAAAAGCACCCATTTATTTTCAGTTTCCCTGAGCAGAGATCCTTTTGTCTTATCTCTATTCTCTTGAATGCCAACAAAGCAGTCCGCTCCTGCAGCTGCATACTTACTGTTGCCATATCTGATGATGATATTAGGCCTCTGTGTAAACTAACAGTTCCCTCACGTAAACTGACAGGCTCCGTTTTCCCTGGTTGGAAAGGCTCATGGAAATCACCTAGATCTGTGGTTGTCAAACATGCCAACACCGCCCAGGGAAATTTGCAAAAATACACATTCCCAGGCCTGTCTCAAGATTTAACAAAAAAAAATGTCAGTAAGTGTGGCCCAGGAATCTGTATTTCCACTCCCACCCCCAGCCCCCAGGTTATTTGGATGTTTGAACCCAATTCTCCAGATTATATTGCACAGGAGATAAAGATCCAAAAAGGGGGAGAAATTTGCTCAAGGCTACACAGTCAATCAGTCATGCCTTTCTTTTCTGATAAGGCAAGGCCAGCCTTGCTGATCACTGCAGACAACCTCTCTTAGTGCTGGCCTCGTGTTCTGCTCCAGGAAGGCTGTTCTTTGACAGCGGAGTTGAATGGCTTGCAAGTGAATGAAGAAACTATGTCATCCTTGATCATAAAACCGAGTGAACCACAGCAACCAGGCTGGTATTTGTGCTGCAAAACCACCTGGGAGGCTGACCCAACTTGGCACTTGCCTCTGTTCCTAAGAAGAAGTAAAGTTTTCTCTCTGCCATCCTCTGTGAGCCCAGAGGTCAGGGAAGAGAATGGGCCTGAGGTCATCAGGGGGTGAGGAGTGCACTGCAGATAAAATCAAGAAATATTCCACTCTTGGTTCTGCCATCCGCATGACCTTGAAAAGGAAAGTACCTTTTCCTTTCTGGCTCTCAGTCTCTGCCTTCCTAAAATGGGAGCATTGGCCTCTGGAGTGGTGGGAGAATGTCGCTGCTGTGTTTCTGTGTCTTAGATCTGCATCTCAGCTCCTTTCTACTAGGGTGATTCAAGAAGAATCACCTAACTTCCCTGAACCTTAAGACTTGTTCTGTAAAATGGGGTGTTTACAGTTACAGTGAGGGGTGTGTGGGATGACTACATGAAATACTGCAATTAAGGGGCTTAGATCAGACCCTGGCTATGGAGAGTGTTAACAAAGGGAAATTATTGCCCTGGTTGCTATGGAAATTTGTCATTCTAAATCTGAATCCTCCAGAGACTGGCCTCTCTGACTAAAGGGGAGCACACGAAGGCCTTATATTTGGACGGAGTTTTCTAGGTCATATACAGCATTAGCATGAATTTTCTGAGTACCTACCATATGGTTCAACCTATCCTGGGCCCTGGAAACATGAAACACAGCCCTATTTAGGAGCTCAAGTTATTGGGGGAACCATATCTAAAGGGAAAATTAGAACCCAGTGGGTTAAGCAGGAACATTACAGGAATGTGGGGGCTGTAAGATTTAAAAGGAAGAACTCCTGTTCTAAAGTTGGGGGTATGGCCAGAGTAGCTTTCCTAGAATAAGAAGTAACACTTCTCTTCCAGAAGTTGCATTGCTGTCCTCCACAAATATATTGAATTGTTTTCCCTCTCTTTTTCCAGTTATGGGCCCCAAGAGCTTGAAACTCTAAGAGCTTTCAAGCTGAAGGGTTCCTTAGTGAAGTTCTTTCCAAACAAACCTGTTTACAAAGAGACGCTGAGGGCAAGATGGAGGACAGACTTAACAGAGTCCTACAGCCTGTTAGTGTCAGAGCTGGGTCCAGAATCTGAATTCTCTTTACCCATTTGGGGTGCCTGCTATTACCTAAACTAGCCACCTCCCCAGCCTCCTTGTCTCTTGCACACACACGCACTCAGGCACACGTGCCTGCTTGTCCAGCAGAGCACACCTGTGGCCCCTGGCCCTCCCCTGCTGCCAATGCTTATAAAACAGGAAAACAGAACAGCTTGGCTTTGGCTATAACATGTAAAAACACATGGAGCAAAGTTTCCAAAAGGAGACAGACAGTGAACGCCTTTCAGGGTCTGGCAGTTTTATGGGCAGAGGCCAATTAAAAAGCACACCCTCACACAAAGCCTGTGGGTTTGGCTATGGTCTTCCCTCCAGGCCCCTCGGACTGTGCATCGATGGTGCAGATTGGAAAGGCATGGTTCTTGAAGGATCCTGGGCATGTGTGGTGCTGCTGGGTGATCCTCTCTCAGGGGCTCCTTGTTCTAGGGATCAAGTTCAATTTTAGAGGGCATTAGCTATGGAGTAGGCCCAGTGCAAGGATACAGGGTACAGACAAATTTCTACCCATTGTGTTGTCCATTGTCCTGCAGAGAAAGATGATATTAAGTGAGGAAAGTGCTAACATGGAGGCAGGGAGTCCCTACGATGAGACCTTAGAGGAAAGGTTATCAGCTCCTTCCCAGATAGGCAGAAGGTCTCAGGGAGCCCGTGAAGGACATTTAAGCAGGTTCTTCCCAAACTGGAAGGCCCTTCCGGGCAACCGGAACAGCACAAGCAAAGGTTGAGAGGACACTAATGAGAGGGTGTTTTTGAGACTTTTGTGTGTCTGGAAAGTAGGATGTTGAGTACAAGAATGACAATTACCATTTATGTAGTACTTGTCCCATGCTGGGTACTGTTCTCAGTATCCAACATATAGTGATCCATTTACTCCTCACATAAACATTATGAGGAGTTCTCCTAATTTGCAGGGGGAAAAAAAAAAAAAAAAAACAAAGCATGAAGAGGTTGTCACCTGTCCAGGGATATTAACCTGTCAGTCACCAAGGGTTTGTGTGACTATGACAGGGGCTTGGGTTGTTTCTAGGGCAATTGGCTGGGGACATTTTGTTCCAGGAAAACTTGAGAATTGGGGACCCCAGGTCTTGGGAAAGACAAGTGAACAATGTCCTTTGTGTGGGAGTCATCCTCTAACATAATCCCTCAGGTCCAAGATAGATAGGTCTTCCCCAGAGTGGTGGGGGCACCAGGTGAACTCAGGGCCCACAGATGGCGAACAGTTTGCTCAAGGTCATACAGCAGCTCTATACCACAGGGGGCAAGACTAGAAACCAGAGCGCTCTACCTCAGGAGGCAACAGAGTATGGTAATTAAAATTCAGTGCTTAGATGAAATCTGGACTGAAATTTGGTTCTGCCACATACTAGATGCCTGAGACCAGGAAGTTTCCTAAGTTCTCTGAAGCTCATTCTTTCATCTACAAAATGAATATGCTACTTCATTGCAGAGTCGTGAAGAATATATAAAATAATACTTATGTAAGGAATGTGACAGATGACAAGCAAAACATCAGTGAAGTGATGAGAATGAGGAGGAAGAGGGGCAGGAAAGAACTCAGCATTCTTTCTATGAGGTTTGGTGTTTCAGGCTTTCACAAAATTCTACACAAGCCTCTCACTATGGTTTACACAACTGTATTGGGATGTCATTGCGCATTTGTGCATAATTACAGCCAGGTCCAAGAATGGCTCCCACATAAAGCTAAATTATATCCTTTCCTCCCTGATGTTCCAACTGCTATATGTGCATGAGGTAAATCACACTTCTTCCATTCACGATCCATTGAACCCATGCGATTCATCATTCCATTCATGCCCCGGCTGGTTCTGCCAAGTCTAACACTCAGTCACTAGTGGAGAAGAGAAAACTCAAGTCTGAGTCAACAAGTCCCGTCAAGTTGACTTCTTCAACAGCTCCCAGATCCAACCTCGGCATTGCATGGCCCTCGTTCAGGCTTCCTCATCTCCCTTCTAAGTAGTACTAGAGTAAGTAATGGGAGATTGGGAGAAGGGAGACAGTCTAGTTGCCTTGACACTGATTCTCTCCTATTCTTGACTCATTTTTCATAACCAGAGGGTCTTTTAAAACTTCCTATCTGCTTTCAATACAATGCCTTACAATGAATGGACAAAGGGGGTCTGGCTCTGACAACCTCTCTAAACACACCTTCCATCTCTCTACTCACACCAGTTGCTCACCAGCCCTCACACAGGGAACATTTTTTCACTGATATTATAGGCCTGCCTCTCTGCCCATAATGTCCTGTCTCTGTTCCTCAACTTACTGAACTCTCACACATCTTTTGACTTGGAAGGATTTCCTGAAGGTGACTTGCCTTTTAAAGGCAGAGTCCAGGCTGGGCACAGTGACTCATGTCTGTAATTCTAGCACTCTGGGAAGCCAAGACTGATGGATTGCCTGAGCTTAGGAGTTCAAGATCAGCCTGAGACCTTGTCTCTAAAAAAATCCAAAAAAATAGCTGGGCATTCTGGAAGGCTGAGGCAAAACATCTCTTGAGCCCAAGGCTTTGAGGTTGCTGTGAGCTATGATGCCATAGTATTCTACCCAGGGCTACAGACTGAGACTCTATCTCAAAAATAACTAAATATGGAAACTTTACAGTTTTTGTATTAACCTGGATGGAAGTGGAACACATTATTCTTAGTAAAGCAACACAAGAATAGAGAAGCATGAATCCCATGTACCCAATTTTGATATGAGGACAATTAAAGACAGTTAATGACATGGTGGGGGTGGGGGAAGGGGAGAGCAGAGAGAGAAAGAATGAGGGGTGGATGGGGAAAGAAAGAGCAGAGAGAAGGAATGAGAAAGGAGGGTGGGGTCTTGTGTGTGCCACACCTTTTGGAGGCAAAACATGATTGTAAGAGACGTTACCTAACAAATGCAATCAGCGTAACCTGGGTTCTTATACCCTCAATGAATCCCCAACAATAAAAAAATTAATTAATTAAAATAAAAAGCAGAGGCAGAGTCCATTGCACCCACTTTATTTTATGTAAATAAGTCATTATAGTAAGTATTGAGTGCTGCTTTTCTTTCAAACATCCAATGGCTTTATATACATCATCTTTTGAGGTAGTATATTTACCCCCTTTCACAGACAAGGAAAGTAAGACTTACAGAGATTAAGTTAATGCCAGTTTAACTGAGCCTCTTAATTAGCAAGACCTGCTGAATTTGCCTTCCACAGCTTTCTGTGTTTAGCCTCCTTCCCTGAAAATTGCACAGCCAAGATATTTATTTATTATTTATTTGAGACAGAGTCTTGTTCTGTTGCCCTAGGTAGAAAGCCGTTGTGTTATCATAGCTCACAGCAACCTCAAACTCCTGAGCTCAAGAGATCCTCTCTGCCTCAGCCTCCCCAGCAGCTGGGACTACAGGTATCTACCATGATGTCTGGCTAGTTTTTGTATTTTTAGTAGAGATGGGGGTCTCTATCTTATTCAGGCTTGTTTTCAACTCCTGAGCTCAAGCAATCTACCCTCCTTGGCCTCCCGGAGTATTGGGATTATAGGCTTGAGCCACCATGCCTGGCCCACAGCCAAAACTTTAACCCAGATTGGATTGACTCCAAAGTATCTATCTGATTTTATCACACTCTAGTTAGTTAGCTAAACTCTGGGAGTTCTTTAAGGGCAGGAGCTGGATCCTGTTTGTCTCAGTACCTCAAACCTGAAATCAGTATTTAAGTATTGATTGGAAGTCAGACTTACCTTTTCATTTAAGGGAAGTCTGTACCCCTCTGCTCAAGGAGGTAGTAAGCACAGTGGTCACCAGTTAGAAAAACTTTGTCTCCCCACATTTAGTATCTCAACATCATCACTTACCAGCTATAGGAATAGGACAGGTTATTCAGTCTGCCTAAACCTGAGTTTCTTTGATTATAAAATGAGAATTACTGGCTTGGTGCCCCTATCTCAGTGGTTAGGGTGCCAGCCACATATCCTGGGGCTGGCTGGTTTGAACCCGGCCCAGGTCTGCTAAACAACAATGACAACTACAACAAGAAAATAGCCGGGTGTTGCGACAAGCGCCTGTAGTCCCAGCTACTTAAGAGGTTGAGGCAAGAGAATCGCTTATGACCAAGAGTTTGAGCCACAGCACTCTACCGAGGGCAACAAAGTGAGATTCTGTTTCCAAAAAAAAAAGGAAATGAGAATCACAATAGTATGTGGCTATTGTTTTGCACACAGACAAATGACATATGTGTAGCTATCAATGCCATGAGGATTCCCTAAATGGCAGTTATTAGCACCTGCATGTGCAGCACACTCTTCATCATGAAGCCAGCCATACAGAAGGAGGGGTCATCTGGGGGCGATTTCCTGACCCCAACACGCCTCTGTCTGTCCACAACTTCTTTACATGATGTTGGAAACCACATGAGAAGTCCTTTCCTTGTCAGCATTCTGTGGCATGAGCCCCCCCTAACATTTTCATGGGAGCACATGAATCAGAGGCCGGGGCACCCTACCCAGCTCCTTCATTTGAACTTAAAGAATTTTTTTTTTCTTTTTCCAATGAGGCATCATAACAAATATTGTTCTAACCTCCTTTCCTGCCATGGCAGGGCATGCATGCACACACACATACACACACACACACACACACATCTCACCAGGCTTCTGCCTTCTGACTTTTGAGAATTTTCTAATGACTGGGAAGGTAACAGATTCCACTGTGTCAGGAAAAGGGAGTTGAAATCAGAGAGGGGGGATGAATGGGAGAACAAATTGCAGGTTGCCTGAATGTGTACATTCTCAAGGGCCACAGCTGTCAGCGGGAACCTCAGAGAAAATCGCATATTCTTCCCTGTCGCTCTTGCTGTTGTGTTAATTTCCACCACTGTGACCCCTTCTCTTTAAATTTTTGATACTAGCGTAGAATCTCCAAAGTTGACCACCTCCTTACCCTGACTACTTTCTTAAGCTGACCTAATTTTCATAGACCAGACATGTACCACATGTACGTCTCAGTACAGTTGGCCTAGCTCCTTATGTTGACCACCTCCATATGCTGACCAGTTGTTGTAGTCGCTTGGTCTACTATATTTATAATTCATATATTTCACAGAGCTATGGTCATTAATTCCTTCTCTAAATCAGAATTCTCTAGGCTGTTCCTAGACAAATTTTTCCAGTCATCTGCCCAAGATTCATAGTATTATGCACATTTCTCTGTTAGAAGTTAAAAAAACCCAACCCTGCTATGTATTACATTGATGTGTATTACCACCTATTGCACTTGGGCACTGCAACAACTCCTAAGATGGGATTTGTCCCCGTCGTTGACCCCATTTTGTTGATGAGAAAACTCAGATTCAAATGTCAAGTTATTCACCAAAGGGCAATAGCTGGAGAAGAGCAGTGGAGTCAGATTCAGACTTAATCAGGCTCACAGCACTGCCCAGCTCACAGAGTGATTTAATTTTCTACAACCGTTGACTTGAATCTTTCCCCAGGTTGGCTCAAGACAATGGAAAGCCACAGTACTCTCACAGCTTAGCCTAGCACTCAGGGTTTAGGAAAGGGATATACATGAGAGGAAGTTAGAAACTCCATATTTGCAGACACATAAACCCAATGATAATAAAACTGTTGAAAAAGTGTCTTGTACCTTAGATTGTTGGAGGTAGAGAAGCTCCCCAGGCACCTAAGTTGGAAGAATCCCTTTCTGCTTTGTTTCCCTTACATTGCCCATTTTCCCCATGTGAATCTGAGTCCCAGGGGAAAAGGCCCCAATATGTAAGTGTTCAGGAAGTGGACTGTTGATCTCATCGGCACTCACCAAATTGGGAAGGAGGCATACTTTTAACCGCTTACCTTTTACTTTTACTCATTGTCATTTCCTCTTCTGAATGCCAACAACCTTTAGTGAGTGAAATCTTTACATTATGATACACCTGACCCACATCCCCTTTCCTCTAGGTGGCTAACTTATCCTGGCTGATACCAGGGGTGTTAAGAATTTATAATACCTCTTTGTACTCATTATCAGCCTAGGGAACACAATGGAAGCAGTACAATTGCCATTTAAAAGGAGATTTCAATTATACCTGAATAAAGATGTTTTAAAAATAGCTGAATAAAAGGACATTCCAGTGCTGGAATGTCTCCCCCATGACCACAAGATCCAAGCTGCCATCACCTCCTGTCTAGAAAATGTCAATGGCCACCCATCTCTTTGAGGATTTCTCCAACCCACCCTTCACCCTGAACTAGAGTGATTTTTCTTAAAGAGCAAGCTGAGTATTTTAGTCTTTTGTTAAAGTTCTGTAGTGGCTCCTGGCTACTTCCAAATACCATCAAAAGTTTTGTCCAAATCTTCCAATGCCCTGCCAAGTTTCCAGCCCACCCACTTCCTACCTTGATCCCTATTCTTAAAGAAAGTGCTTACAGCCCTTGAGCTTTCCTCTGGGCTTTTGTTCATACTATCCCCTTTGGCTAGACTAGAGCAAATCCCATCCTTTCCACTCATCTGTCTGGCTTATTCCTCCTCATCCTTTGGGCTTAAGCATCACTGTTCCAAGGACACCTCCAGTGAGTGTCATGACCTAACAATGAGTGTACCATTATTCTATCCTTTAACCTTCCTTCATTCTTCTCCTTATCACAGCCTGGAATCACTAGATGGCTTCTCTACAATTTCCACTGGGCCGTAAGTTCCCTGAAGGAAGGCAGCTTCACCGTCTTTCTTTGCATGTCCTGTGCCTGGCACATAATAGAGACTCAATGAATATCTATTGAGGTTCCCCCCAACACAACTGGTAAGAAATACCACCCAAACAGAAGAGAGACAATAGGGAGTTTTAATGCATGTAAAGTCCTGCAGGGACTCTGGGCAGACCCATAGGTAGCAGGAAGAGGCAGGGGTCCTGCAAACTCAATAACGTCCAGGGAGAAAGAAGAGAAGTCCTTAAAGACCCACGCTTCCTCGCTGCAACAATCCTCAGGGCTTCCTTCCTGATGCTGAAGAGGCAAAACTGTCTCTCCACAGGTCTCCTCCGGGGGTCCATGACAGGAAGGAAGCTGAGTGTGGCAGGAGGGAGGAAGAAGAGGAAAGGCCGCGTGGTCTCCACCTGAAAGCTCCTGCCTTGGGATTGACCGCCATCCATAAGAAAAGGCTTAAAAAGGGGAGACTTTTGATAGACTCAAATAATATCTTAGAAAAAATAAAAGATAGAGAAAAAATGAATAATTCCATTGGTTACAAAGTTCTCAGTCCGCTATCCACAGGAGAAACAGTTTGCTTTGGCCTCGCTGGCAAGCGTCATCTGCCAGGCCTGTCCTCAGCTGTCCCCCAGCCCACCCAGGCCCCAGGATCCACGCGAATGCTGCTTTCCTCCCACGGAGAGTCTCTGTGCTCATGGAGGGAGGCACCCTCCCTCACCGGCCCTTGGACTCCCCGTACGTGTTTCGGGCCATGGACACCATCTTCTCCTCACACGTGATTTTGGTGTCCTTGAGGATGCTGTACCACACCATGCCTGCAGGCCGGACCTCCTCGCTGCGGCAGAAAAGATAGGGCACCGTGTCCACCCGGCTCTGGATGTAGGCGCTTCGCAGGAGGCTGGAGCAGTGGCTGCTCACCCTCTCCAGCCGCCGCAGGATCAGGTGGGCCTTCCTGAAAGGAAAGTGAGACAGCGAGGATTCAGCAAGAAGCCCAGATGGAGGGGCAGGCCGGTGAGGTGGTGAATAAAGGTCACTAGACAAAGGAGAGCTTCTCTTTCCAAGAGTTTCCTCGTATTCCTAACCTGAGTGTGGTCTTTCAAAGGATTCTTCACAAATTACCTTAGAACCTGTCTACTTTGTGCCATGTGTAGAAAAAGGAAAGAGAGCTATGAACTTGAACTTTGCATTTTTACTTTTAGGATCTGGGCAGCCCAGGAATTAGAAGGTCATCAGTCTTGGAACTCTGACCACATAGAAATTATTATAACAAAGATAAAAACAACAATAAAACCCAAAAAGTATTGACACTTACCACATGCTACCTAGCCACTAGGTATGCACTTTACTCACAATTAAAAAAATATATTTAAGGCCTCTTTTCATACATGCCCTGGCAATGGAAACCTGCTCCGTGTCTATGGTAACTTTACCCTGCTTTGTAAGCTTTCTTACTCTGTAAGCCTGTGTTTCTTTTCCTCAATAAGCTTTGTTTCATACTTGCCTTAAAAACAATTAGTATTTAGTCTTCACAACGGTCCTGAATATATTGTTCTTTCCATCCCAATTCAATGGATGAAGTGACCAAGCAAGGCTCAGAGTAATGACATGACATGACAGGGTCAAATACCAAGCTGACCACTGGGGTCAGGCATTCAGATCCAGGCTCGAACATCCACAGAGACCTTCTTCAACTGCCTGCTTTCTTGCTTCAATAATTCTCTCACACTCTTTTCTCCCAGGTAAGAAATGTGGAAATCTTGCCTTCTGTGATTGTTTATCATGACTGCCTAAATATATATGTCCCCAAATCAGAAATTCTCTGTATCTCATTTTGTTCCCCAAACCAGAACTTCTCCGTATCTCTAAAAAAGTGATGATCAGTTCATCCTCATAAGTTGAGTATGAGAAATTCCCAATGTCTGGTGCAGAGGGAGCTTCCAATCATTGATAGCTAGTATTATAAAGAATTATTATAAGGATGCCTCGGGATCAAGGTCATGCGGAACACTTGTCTTAGGGAGAAGTGTTCTGTACTCTGGTGGTCATTAGGAGAACCTTATCCAGAGCTCTAGACCCAGCACCAGAGAGAAACTATGAGAGATCTGAAGCTGCACAGACAAAGCGAGGGAGGATCTTTGAGATCACCTACTTTTTCAACATTTGGGGCTGGATAATTTTTGTTGTGAGAATAATCATGTAGGGTGTTTAGTAGCATTTTAGAGACTCAACACATCACCAATAGTGCCTCTGTCTCAGTCATGACAATAAAATTGTCTCCAGACAGTGCTAAATACCCACTGGTGGGGGGATCACCCCAGTTGAGAACCCCTGACCTAGTCTGGTCTGCTTCTATTAAAAACGTTGAAACTAAGGCTTAGAGTAGGAATGGAACATTCTTTTCCCAGGTCACACTACAAGTCAGCTTCAGTGTCCAGGTGTCTATTTCCAAGTGCAACCCACTTCTCCCCCATTCCAGCATCTTCAAGATGCCCAGGCATCCTGGCAGGCTGCACGAGACACTCTCTCTCCTGCTGTCCTCTCCATGCCCCTCTGAAGGAGTTTTACAACAACAGACTCCACAAATGGGAGACTGTGTTAGGCACCTGCATGGCAGCTGAAAAAGGACCAGGCTTATGTGTATACGTTTTGTGGGCACGATTTATGAGGTGCCTTTCAAAATGTCCTCTTTGTATAGTTCGCCACTTGGGTGGAATATTTCCTGAAGTGCCAAGAATTCATCACTTCATAATCACACTCTCTCCATAGTCCTCTCTCCTTTCTGGCAAGTCCCTCCACCCCCCAAGAGAGGCTGGAGGGTTTCTTTTTCAGCCCTCCTCATTTGAGTTCCTACTTTGCTCTGTAATAACTCTATGTCTTTGAGAAATTTACTTAAACACCTCCAAACCCATTCTTTTATTTGAAAATGGGTCTGTTGTGAAGGTGAAGGAGACAAAGCAATCCATTGCTCATTTACTGAGCACATATTACATGGTGGAACTTCTGATTCAGTGGCAAAGACAGACAGGTGGAGATTATAATACAAGTGACAGGAACCTGATAGAGTTGTGTGAAGAAGGAGGGAGGTACTTAAGTAAGACTGGAGGCCTCTTAGTGGAAGGGGGATTTGTATTGAGCCTCCTTAATGAACGAGAGTTAAATTGGAAAGTGTGGGGGAAGCATCACAGGCAGCATAGGTAAAGGTGTAGAGATAAATGATTGCAGAGATTTTTTGACAATTTGTGGCTAGAATACACAGGGTCTGTGGGGGACACAGTGGAAAACTGGAGCAGTAAGTAGGAGCCAGGCCATTGGAGCAAGGGGATGGGGGCATTGGTTGTATGGAGTAAAGGCTACTGTTCAAGTTCAAATTCATTGAAGATCAGACATTTACTAGCTGTGTGAGGTTGAGTAAATGGCTTCATCACTTGTGCCTGTTTTCTTACCTTATCCATAAAATGGTCATAGTGACAATATCTACAACAAAGTGATCTTTTAAAAATAATGAAAGATGTCAAGTGTGGTAGCACATGGCTGTAATCTCAGAACTTCAGAAGGTCAAGGTGAGAGGATTGCTTGAGGCTGGGAATTCAAGACCACTCTTGGGCAACACAGCAAAATCCTGTCTCTACAAATATACTTAAAAAAAAAAAATTAGCTGGGTGTGGTCATGAATGCCTATCTTCTTAGCTACTTGGGAGGCTGAGGCAGGAAGATCACTTGAGCCTGGGAGTTGGAGGCTGCAATGGGTTATGATTGAGACTTTGGACTTCAGCCTGGGCAACAGAGCATGAAAATCTCTCTAAAAATAAATAAATAAATAAATAAATAAATAAACAAAATATTTTTATCCATAATAAGCCCTCGATAAATGTTATCTATGATTATTATTTCAAGGGTAAGTTTTCACTTAATGAAAGATTTCAGAAAGCAAAGTCACAGGGTTGGAGCTGAACTTTTTTTTTTTTTTGCAGTTTTTGGCCAGGGCTGGGCTTGAACCCAACACCTCCAGCATGTGGGGCTGATGCCCTACTCCTTTGAGCTACAGGCACTGCCTTGGAGCTGAACTTTTTTTTGAGACAGAGTCTCAAACTGTCACCCTGGATAGAGTGCGGTGGCATCACAGCTCACAGCAACCTCCAATTCCTGGGCTCAAGTGAGTCTCTTGCCTCCACTTCCCAAGTAGCTGGGACTATAGGCGCCCGCCACAACGCCTGGCCATTTTTTGGTTGCAATTGTAGTTGTTTGGCAGGCCCGGGCTGGATTCGAAAACGCCAGCTCAGGTGTACGTGGCTGGCGCCTTAGCCCACTGAACCACAGGCGCCGAGCCGGAGCTGAACTTTTAAAAAATATTTCTGGTTGCCTTGAGGAGAAATGAGTGTTAGGAAGCAAAGCTGGCAGCAAGAAACCAGATAAAGTGCGCATCCAGCTGTTAACTGTTTCCTATCATTGTACTTAGGGGAGCTGGTTGTCAGATGACGAAGAGAGCATGCGGAGGCCGGCAAGAGAGGGAGCCTCCCTGCATCCTGGACATCTAGAAGATACTGGAATGTAGAGAAAAGTGGGTTCTGCTAGAGATAGTCCCTGTACTCGTAAAAAAGCTGTTTATTCTGTTTCCTCATCTGTGAAAAGGGAATATAACCCACCTCAGAAGGAGTAAGCAAGTAAAGACATGTAAAACTCTTAGAAGAGTGTTTGGCACAAATTAAGGACCTGATACATATCACAAAATATCATCTTCGCCACCACCACCATCATTGTCATCTTCATTATGTTATTATGTATCCTTTGTGTGCCAGGCCCTGGGGACAGATATGACAGGTTTAAACCTTAAGTGTCTTTTATAAGTCAGTGATAGGAGATGGAAATACCATAGCCTCTAACTCAGGGGCAGAGTGCTGGGTCAGAGAATGTGTTGGGTACTAACAAGAATACATGGCCCCAAAAGATCAGTTTGGGGACTCAGAGAAATCTTCTCAGAGGATGTAGCACCTGAGCGAGGTCTTCAATGATACAACAACTTTTTCAGGTCAATGAGAAGGCAGAGGTAATAGCCCAGCCCAAACGAGACATAAGAGAGCACAGACCACCAGTTGTTTGCAATGGCCAGTGCAGAGAATGGGAGGGAGACCAGGGAGCGTGGCAGAGATCAGAGCATCCAGGCTTCTCTAAGTATTTGGGTTTTATTCTTTGGGTACTGAAGAGTCCTCACCTGATCCAGACTGTCACAAAAATAAGTAATAAATATAAAAGGAGTTTGGAAAAGACAATTCCTCCAACACGTCCAAGTGTGATTATTCCTTCAAAGGCCCAGCCAGTTCCTCAGAGAGACCCTTGGAACTTAACTGGACAAAGCCTCCTTTTGTATGGATGGGAAAACTGAGATTAGGAGTGAGAAAATGATTTGCCTTAAAGAAACACCTTAAACCTTAAACCAGTAACTATGGCAAAGCAAAAACCAGGGTTCCTGATCCATAAAGTCAAGATGAAGTATTTGGCTCTCGAGTCCCTGAGGCAAATCTGAGCCTGTAACTTACAACTATGTGATTTGGTACTAACTCTTAGCCACCACATCAGTAAAATGGGGACAATAACAGTGTTGTCGGGGGGATGAGCTATATGGATAATTTGATTAGCTCTAAGTAAATGTTGGCCATGATTCAAAATAACATATTATAATAGAAAGGACAGAAGCATTAGAGCCCATTACAGAAAGTCACCTGACTTCTTTGAGCCTGTTTTCTCATATGTAAAATGAGAATAGAGATATTTATTTTGTAGGGCTATTATTAGGAGGACATGTAATGACTGCCATAGGCATCCAGGACTTTGTCCCTAACAGGTCCTAAGCCAATGTTTGCACTTATAGCACAGAGACAGAAAAATTTAGAAGCCAGAGAGAGAAGGATTGGAGGTACTCAAAGGCTGGAGAGGAGGCAGGGGAATGAGAGAGACCAAAGGCAAAAGGGCTGGATAATAAATTGTAGGCAGTGGAGATCCATAAATCAAAGGCCAGGCATGTTTCAAGTTTTCCCTGAGGAGAGATCACAGGTCGCAGAGACCACTTTTCTCAAACACCGGAAATGAAATCTTCCTCAGTGGAGATAGGACTCAGGCCTGCTGGAATAGGAAGCGAGAGGCAAAGAAAGGACACCACACAATAATTTATTGTTGCATCAGCAGGCAAGATCAGGACAGGAATTGCTTGTGAAGGAGTCAGGGGCTGGACTCACATGCCACTTGGCTGGGAATTGCAGAACCCTCAACCAACCATTCTACTCCCAGCACTAACCAATCAGAGCTGTTGATACAGTTGTTAGACAGGGACTCCATTTCTAAGGGGGCCCTGAAATGGAGAGAAAAGGAGAGAGGCAGTAAGCAAAAGTTCCCATTGGCCTCCTTCTCTCTGTCAGCTCCCTGCCTCTGTGGATTGAGTTTAAATGTCTCTGTGTTACCTGCTAAGCTTAATGAGAATCAAGAGCATGATGTGGTTACAAAAAACTGGAACACAACCTTTAGAAATGGAGAGGGCAGGGATTAAGGGAAGTAACGACTTCTTCACTCATGACACCCTCATCAGGCCATCTGGTGTAAGGGGCATATATAAACTGGCCAGATCATGATGCTGAAGGGCGTCTCAGCAGGAAGCTTCTGTGCGGACAGCAGGAGTGGAGTGTGTCCACGGAAGAGGGGATTTAGGCAAATGGTTATTTTTTTCTAACAACTAAAGTTGGGGGCAAAAAGTCGGAGAGTCAGGGATGATAATGGCTGTAACTGATTGAGTATCCACTGTACTGATATGACATCATCTTAAATTTAATCCCCACCATAATTTTGCAGTATATACTTTATTCCTAGTCTACAGGTCGTAAAAGGGAACCTTGTGTTTTGAAAAGGGTGACAGTGTGACAGCATGGGGTCTCAGATCTCTGTTACAGGGAACCAAAGCATTATTGACAAAGCCACCTAAAATTAACAGAAGGCATATTTGGCTCAATGTAATTAAAACTTTGAAACTAGATTCCTCTGAATATAGAATGGGTTCTTCTACACAGCGGTAGGTTCCCCATCACTGAAAGTGATCAAATCAAGTATGCTCCAGAAGGGATTAGCTAGTGGTGTGAACTGGAGTAGATGTTTGTTGTTAGCTGGTCCATTGGTTGGTTGGTTGTTTTTAATCCAAAAGGCACAGGAGACTTGCTTCACAGACAAGTACCATTTGATGAGCAGTTCACAATAGTATTTGCTGTAACACAATTGCCAAAGCATTGAATTCCTGAGGTGAGAGGAAAACTTTTGACGAAGTTCTAGTGCTGCTTCAAAATCACCCTGAAATTCCATCACTGGGAAGTCTTGCAGATCTTCCCAGCTATCATAAATTATGTTTTCCCTTTTGCTGTTGAAGCATTTTATTTCTCTCTTGAGATCTACATTATGTTGTCTTAGTTGCGTACATATCCTGGAATATAGTGTTTCATATTGAACAAGACACTGTTTTGACATCAGAAGACAATATTTTGAAGTTGGGCTCTGACACTAGCTGTGTATGAGTTTCAATAAATTGTGTAACTTCACTGACACTTTGTTGCTTCATTTGCAAAATCTTTTCAGCAGATAAAATACGATGTAAATGACTGGGCCCATGATAGGTGTTCAACTAATAGTTCCCACCTGCTTATTGAGAAGTGTACACTTCCTTTGATGTCCAGCTCCTGATTGTGCAAGAAGAATACATTAATAAATGCAAATTGACTTGATTACATTTTCAGTCCTGAGCTTTCAAAATACAGCAATTCTCTAGCATTGGTCAGTAAAGAGAATGAAATGGCACAGAGCATCATGTGGACCTAACAAAATAATCAGGGAAGTGGGCAAAAGGTTTATATGGATTTTTTTTTTATAATAGCAAATAAATTGGAATAAATCTAGTTGGTCTTTAACAGAGACCTAGACTAGGCCAGGTGCTGTGGCTCATATCTGCAATCCCTGAACTTTGGGAGGCTAAAGCAGGAGGATCACTTAAAGCCAGCAGTTGGGGACCCGTTTAGGTAATAGAGCAAGACCCTGTCTCTAGGAATGATAATGATAACCACAACAAAATAGCTGTGGCTTAGTTGAGAGACTCAGTCATTCTCACCATCAGTCAGGAATGAATTTTTTTCATCTTAGCTACTAGGGAGTCTGTAGTGGAGGATCACTTGAGCCCAGGAGCTGGAGGTTGCAAAGAGCTATGATTATATCTGCACAACAGAATGAAGAAAAAAAAAAAGAAAAGAAAAGAAAAAAAGAGAACTAAACTAAACTAACATATTTGCATTGCCAAAGAGATCATCAAAAAGACAAAACATTTACATATGCATCCATGGGGAAAAAACTTGTATAGCATATGTTAAGTGGAAATAGGCAGACAACAGAACATAGAATATATATATATTTGTTAAACATAGCAGAGATGACGAAAATGGAGATATATTTGTAGACACAGACAAATCCTTAAGCTTGTATCTGTTTCCTTATTTTCATGCATATGCTCCTTACCCATATCCATATCTATACATGGAAAAGGTATTTATGTATGGATATGGATATGGGTAAGGAGGATAAGGAAGATATGGGTAAGATATATATATAAAGGTATATATATAATACCTTTCCCCCTCTCTCTCTCTCTTTTAGTAGAAATATATTATAGTAGAAAGGGCTATTTTGTAGGGCTATTATTAGGAGGACATGTAATGTCCATAGGCATCCAGGACTTTGTCCCTAACAGGCCCTAAGCCAATGTTTGTCCCTAAGAGGCCCTAAGCCAATTTATGTATATAAATGGAAATGACTATAAATGACTATATATAATGTTAATCTAATCTCTGGGGCAGGGTTCAGAGATGCAAAATTTTTACTTTCTATTTTACATACTTCTACATCATTTGGATGTTTAGAATGAGCAAGAATTATTTTGGAATAAAATGTAATGAAGATTTTCCATTTTGAAAACATTAATATAAATACACTCATTTTAAAGCTGATGTGATGAATTTGTGCAATGAAGCCGTGGTTTTATGCCTTCTCCATAGTTCACCAGGGTTGCTTTCAGAATCAACCTGCATCAAATGTAGCCTCAGATCACCCCTATCAAACAGAAAATGGGAAGCTCAGGTACTGCCACCAGAAATGTATCTTCAATACCAGGTTTGATATGGGATCTGTAAGGTGACTGTGAAAATGTTTGAATCTGGTCTCCTCTTTTCCTCATTCCTTCATAAGAAATGATGAGACTTTAAAAAAAAATTCATTCCTGACTAATGGTGAGAATGACTGAGTCTTGCAACTAACCCAAAACGATTTCAGGTGGAGGTGATAGGAGCTTCAAGATAATAACCAACTTTGCTATCCTATCAGCGGAAAACAGATCCATGGGACATTTATTCAAATTCATAGTGTGCTTTGTTAGTATTTCTCCATTCTGATATGTTCAATTCTCAGAGATGCCATCGTTTTAATAATAGTCTTTCAAGAAAAGAATACAACACTTAATGCACGTTGAATAATCTATTGATGTTAGAAAAGTCAAAGTATGCAGAAAAAAATTAAAAGTGCACCTGAGATTATGAAAATATGACCCAAGCTTAAGTCTGCTCTTGTTCCCAATATCTTAAAATTATTAAGAGTGTTAATTGAATATATTAAGAAGGAATTAATACAGTCTTGGAAGAATGTACAATGAATAACACCCAATGTTTGCTTATTTTCACTATGAACAGCAACAGATATGTCAGCTATTTTCAGATATCTTGCTATGGTGAGAAAGATCCCAGGCTGAACCCATACCAGGATGATTTCTGGGATCTATTAGCAATGTCTTCCATAGAAGCAAGCAGGGCTGACATCATCAATAATACCATTCCTGGTCTAGATAGATTGATTTCATTGAAGTAAAATTTCTTCAAGTGCTTGCCCTCTTTGTTGATTCGATCAAACATAATTGAAAGCCCAAGTATGGTCAAGGATGTTCTGACCAGAGAAAATTCTGGTCCCTGGCCACGTATGATCTCAGTTTTTCAAGTCTCTTCCTAATAGGAACCTTGTGGCCGGGACAGCTGGTATTAGCAGGTCTTCTCTGAGCAGCTGTTTGCAGTAACCTGTAGTTGTCATGAGAACCAGGCTCCTCTGGCAGACACTGGCCTGAAAGATTTATTAGGCAGAAGTAAGAGAAACCTTTTTGTCACTGGATCTTGTGGGAGCATATGACCACACATCGAGGCAAGAAGTGAGAAGATTTGGGGATTTGGTGACTATAAAGGTTGAGAGAATCCTAATACGGCTTATCCCATGATAGCAGTCCTCAGCTTATTCTTGGGAAAAGTTCTTAGCACTCCAGCCAACCTGGGTCCTCAAGAAACACAATGTGCTGGGCTGGAGGTGAAATGACACCCATGGTGTGCCTGTTCTCTGGTCTCTGTGACCTTCAATGGCTTTCTGGTTCCTTGGCTTTCCAGCTAGAAGGGATTTTGGAGTTCAGCCCTTTTATAGTATAAATGAGGTCCAGAATGGAAATAGAATTTGTCCAAGGTCACACAGCAAGTAAATGACAAAGATAGGATATAAGCCCTGGGCTCCTGACTTTGGAGAAGCATCTTACTCTCAATCTTTCCACTTTGATCTTTTGCACCCTTGCTGACCCTTGAGAGCCATTGCAAATGCACTGAGATCCCCCCTCTGTTTAAAACTTTTATGTGGCTTCTGGGAGGCAGAACAAACAGAACTCACAGAGACATCATGATCTGTCCCTTCTCCCTTGCTAAACAATCTGGCCTTGTTTTGTTTTTCCTTTTCCCTCTCACCTTGGACCCTCTTCTCCAGTAAGTTTTTATACCTTTATACTTGCTGACTGAAATATACTCTCTTACACCACACTCCTTCATCTTTGCACTGCTTATTCCTTCTGATGAGAGCACTTTCTCCCCCCCATCCCAGCTCATTCCTTGGTTCTAAGCACAACCATCTCTTTCTTGCTCAGGGGATCTTCTTTTGAGTTTCAGGTCTGAGTTAGCTGATCCATTTGTCTGCATCTGGAAGCTTGTCACTTCAAGTATGCTTTTTTGGACCAACAACAATGGCATCACTTGAAAGCTCGTTAGATATGCAGAATCTCAAATCTATCCCAGACTGCTGAATCAATTTTAGTTTTAACAAGATCCTTGGGTGATTTTCAGGCACATTAAAGTTTGAGAAGCAGTACTCTAAAGCACCCTTCCACACACATGCCCCTTGTGATATGTCCACAGCAACTACCTACCAACCAAGCTTTTCCTCATTCTATGCAAGATCTGTCTTCTTCCTGTTTTTATTTCCAGCCCCCAGAACAAGGCCTGGTAAATAATTAGCACATTAAGTGAATCAATGTGCCAATTGATTAATGAAGTGAGATCTCTTCAAGTCCTTTAATATTTGTATTTGGAAGGTTAGAACATGTTAGAGTTCTCAGAATTCAATTGTTCCCAACTGTGATATACAGACATGTAAGAGCTCAGAGAGGCTGAAGAGACACTTGGGGTTAGACACTAGGGGTGGAGGGGTATAGAATAGGAGACACAGAAGGTGGGGTTCCAGGCCACCCACTGGAGCTCCTGCCAGAATAACTCTGTAGTCATCTGGCACACACATCTACTCATCCCATTATTCACTTATTCAGCAAGTAATTATTTAGCACCTACTTAAAAGCATGAATAGGACCTGAGGGATCACTAACTATATATAAACTACATTGTAGTGGAGAAGAGAGATGATACATAGTAAACACATAAATAATATAAGACACTAAAACTAGTCAGCGTAAGGAAGAGGAGAAGAACATGATGGTGTGATAGAGAGAATAGGGAGAAATTTTAGAGTATTCTCAGAGGAGGTAGCACTCTAACTATGACTTGGGGTTCTGTATAAGATTTATTTAGGAAAAAAATTCTACTAATTAAAAAAAAAAACACTGTATAGTTTATATTATTTCCTAGATGAAGAGATGGAGGGTCAGAACGGGGCAGAGCCCAAGACCATACAGGAAGCTTATTAGATAGAGGTGAGTGCAGGTCCCCCAAATCCTTCAGAGAGGCCAGTGTGGGAGGTTGGGAGTAATCTCAGATACCTTTCAGGAGACTCAGATTACTCCCAAGAGGGAGGAATCTGGGTGACACAGCAGGGGTTGGCTGACAGAGGCTGGTGACTGGCTGGCTGGAGGTTAGCAGCTTATCACAGTCCATTACCAAGTAGGCTGCCCTGCCTCTGTGGGTGGCCAGGTGGCCTTTCCAGGAGATTAACATCCTGGAAGGTCATAAAGGATCCCAGCAGGTTGTAAAGACAAAGTCAGGAGTTTGTCCTCTGGCTCAGTTTCCACCCCAAATCCCTGAGCCCTATGGGAAAGCCCAATAAAGTGGAATGCCTCAAGATGGCAGCTGAGACGACTCAGGGGCAGCTTTCATCTGGGCTCTGTGCTTCTGCCTGCCAGTCTGCCCTCTTTTAGCTTTTATCTAAAGAACCATCCTCTCATGTGAAAGGGAGAAAGTTAACGTCTAGGAACCAACAGAACTGATAAGGCCTGTCCCATGGCAAGATCCCTTCCATCCCTTGACCAAGCTCTCATCTCCTCCCTGGAGGGCCTCAAATTCTTGGAGGGCCACTGCGAGTGGTGGGAGTGCTCAGGGTGAAAGTGCAATCTAGTAACAGCCTCAGTGTCAAACAGTGTAACTCCGGGCATCTCATTGAACTCCATGGCACTTCCGCTTCCTTATTAACCCAGAAATTGCAGGAATACCTTACAGGGTCATTTTGAAGCTTTTTAAAGCATGAAGTGCTGCCCACTGTGTATTTTGGGAAGCCAATTCTCTCCTAGGCAGCAATGCTGCCCTGGCCCAGAGTACTGCACTGTCTCCCTGGAACTATTATCACAAAAGCCTTGAGGGCCTCCCTGCCTCCTTCATGCTTCTTGATCCCTGTAGGCTTGATCACTGCAGGCTTCCAAGTGTGGCCAGAGGAATCTTTCTCCCTTGAAGGCCTGCTAATATTACCCCTTGAAAAGCTTGAAAAGCTTGACATTATCCTAGGGAGATAATTCCACTCCTTAACCCAATTTAAAGAGAAGTGGGGATTTGGCCCCTGCAGACTCCTCCTTATCTCTTCTGACTCCTGCTGTCACACACTTTGTTTCAACTACAGGGAAATTCTCTCAACACAGTGTTTACCAAAGTGTAGACTCATTTCCTCAGGGGTAGGGAAAAGGATTTTAGATGGTCTCCAAGATGATCACAGATCTAATACTAAACAACAAAGAATCACATTTACCAAAAGTGGTGAGATTACCTCTTTCACTCTCGTCTTGTTTAGATAATTTCAAAAAATAAATCTTGATTTGTGGCTATGTCTTTAATATCTCTCCTGCTAATCTCCTTTTTCTTGTTTTCTGTTCTTTGTTTTGTTCTGTTATTGTAGATGTTGTTGCTGGTCATTGGAATGGTAAGGTTTAATTTTCTATTAAAGGTTAACTAGATGGTGCTGGTTTTTCTCTTTATAAGAGGACGCAATGTTTCCTCTTCAAATATATTTTAAATAAGAATTGAATCTAAGAAAGAAGACCTATCCAATAAATGAAGTCTATGGTGCACGGTGAGATGGCAGAAACCATAAAGGTGGCAGGGAAATCATCAGAAGTTGAGAAGAAAACCCCTCGTCTCATGTAACACTGGCTACTCTGAGCATTCCCAAGACTAATTCCTCTGCCTGAAACATCTCTCCCCCATCCACTTACCTTACCCCAACTCAAACTTGAGCCCTCAGTCTCAGCCCCAATGCAGGCTTCACTAGTTGCCTAGATCAGATGCCTATGCCTCATGTAGCCAAAGGATTCTGTTCTTCTATCATGGCACTTAATTATCCTTGTTCTATGTAATTCCTTCATTAACTCCCTGCAACCAGGAGCTGTGTGTAGGCAAAGACTAAAGATGCTTCTACCTTTTGACACTGCGCTGTCGGCACCCACCCTATAAAGGGCAGTTAAGTATATGCTACATGGATGTTGCAATTAGATGCAAGACATGAAATGCAACCATTTCAACTCGCTTGGCTTATCTGCATGCACAGGTGCTACATTTTTTGATTTTTGTGTATCTTAAAACTTTCATAATGGTAGAAATGTAGAAACAGACCTACACACACTATTTTATGAGGCTTTAGGGTATAGTGATTGTGCCTTAATCTTGTTTGAACCATTCGTGGGCTCCTTGCTGAGTGACTGAGGTAGTCACTGCTGGGGACAATAAATAATGCCTTAATATATGTTGAATTCATAAATATCTATAGTCAGGGTCAGTTATGGACTTTAGTCAAGGTCATAACTCTAGAAAAACTCATATTTCTTATCTGAGGGAGAAAGGCCCTGGATTAGGAAGCATGGCACTGCCACCATGCCCCTCTGTGATTTTGGTAGGGCACAGTGCTTCAAGGAACCTAAATTTCTTATCTAAGAAAACTGGAGGTGTGGTGAGCAAAGAGAACCACTGATTCAAAGAGAACTGATGTCCTTCCCTATCTGACATTCCAGGAGTGTAAGAAGCTAAAATTCCAAAAATTCTTTCATTCTCTTTGCTCATTTCTCATCTTTACCCCAGATGTGACTAAGACGACCATTGCCCTGATTTATGTGATCCACAAAAATTCATTCTCAGCCTATGGGGAAAGGGACCAGTAATGGCAACTAGAAGCAAGAACACTTTGCTCCTCCACTCACACTCACACACCCATACCTGGGCCCCAGCTCGTCCTCACTCCTCCAGACAAAGTCGCCAAACTTTTCATAGTGAGAGTTGTAGTGGTGCTGGACTCGGAACAGCATCGAGGCCGAGACCTCCATCAACGTGTTGTAGGCAGTCTGCTGCTCTTTTCCGCTTGTGTACCCATTGTACAGATTGTAGATCTTATCAGCTATTTCTGAGAGGGAAGAAATGTAGAAATAGACCACTAATCAGTGGGAAAAGTAAGGATACAGGCATGGCTTGTAATAAGAAAGGCATGGTTGTGAGGGAGCTCACTTGCTCAGCCTCTGGGGGCAGATGAACCTTGATTCTATCCTGAATATGTTATGGACTATTTGTGTTCAGTTTTCTTATCCATGAACTGGAAATAGTGAGGTCTACTCTAGACGTACATTGGAGAACTAAGTTAAAAAGGAGATTGCTAGGCACTCAATGTAGGGCTGGCACAAATCTAGTGCTTGTTATGCCAAGCTTTATTATTAATATGATTATTGTGCCTGAAATTTAACACAAAATTCTAAATACATGCCGAGGCTTAAATAAACTGCCTTGAACTCATCTTCTATCTCTCTCTGTACTATTTCCAAAACAGTTCTGCCCTCAGAAGTCTGTCAAGTTCCTGTTTGAAATCTTTCAAAGAAAATCCACACTCTTCTGCTTGTCATTCATGGCCATTCCTATTTCAGTCATTCCTACTAATCAATGAAACTTAAATTCATCATGTGTAGAAGGCACATTCTTTCAGCTTTGAAAACTCTGATCAAAATCTATATGCATCCCCAGGTCATTACTACCTCTAAGAGAATCTGGGGACTTAGGGCTAGAAGGGGAAGAACATTTGCTTTGCACTATTTTCCACTCTGATTTTTATTCTTTTTATTATTTTTAACTATGTGATGTGCTATTTTGAAATAATAATTTTTTTAATTAGCAGGAAACTATCTCAAACCCCCTTGCCTTTGAGACACAATAATTCACTATCTCCTCTTATCTGGTAGCACATAAAACTTTTACTGTCAAGCTGATTATTATGGAACTACCTCTCCACTCATAATGTGAAATTCTAGATAGGGTGTGACCATGTCTCTGCTGCATGCCTTGTACCAGGGCTGTGAGACAGTAACTACATGACTTGAAAAGACACTAGGGCTGACAAACTCCCATCACATTTTGCTAGTCGTAATGTAGAAACCGTGTCTACATATTGCCCAAGAACAACATAGATGGTGGATCAACTTGAATAGTTGTGTGTTTCTGCTCAACACATACAACTTTATGAAATGGGACGCTGTGAACAGGTTTGATCTTGAATGCTAACTCTGACTGACAGCCACTGATTGTGGCTCTAGGCTGAGTATTCTGAGCCCACCACTGGGCTAGACCGGTGTGCTTCAGGCTCACTAATAGTGCTATAGTTCCACAATAATCACTCGATCAACTGCTGTGATCTGCTAATGATGTCTACGGGCACAGCAAGATGAAATAGTCTTCTCGGTGCCACCTATGTGCTAGCTATAGCATCTTCTTAAGTGGAAGAAAGTGTTTGGTCTCTAGGAAGCCTAGGCAAAAGGTTAAGACTCAGTCATGGGACTCTGACTCTGCCACGCTTGGCCTGTAAGTCAGAATGTGAGTGAACTCTGTAAAAGAGGAGCAAGTCTTTCCCCTGGCAAAGATAATGCCAGTCAATCTGAATTTTTCCTTCATGGCTTTGATTAATTTAGCTCTACTTTCCTCCTGCTCTCTTACTTCCTTCACCTTTTTCCTCCCCTTGTGCTAATATGAGCATGGGTATTGTGACCGTTGGATGCAGAACTTAGGAGAAATATGAGAGTTATCTCGGTGGTGAAGAGGGGGTCACCTACCTTCTGCCTTGTTGTCATCCACCAATGGACAGGCTGTCCTCAGGGTCACTGTGCTGAGCTCTGAGTGCCTCCCCCGCGTATCCACAGCATACAGAGTGAACCTGTAGCACAGAAAGAAAACAGGGCACCAGGCTGTGACCTCACAGAAAGCCCCAGGAATCACAGGGAGGATCACAAGTCAGGGCACAGGAGTAGTGGTCAAAAGAACATGGGATGGTTAGGCTGCAGAAGAAATAATTTGAAGGGAAACATGATAGTTAGAAAGCATATACAAGGACTGACTGCATGCTGGGCACTTTGCACTTAATCTCCTAAAACACAATTAAACAAAACTAAAGGCAGGGATTTATTAGCACTCAAATTGCACCAATGAGGACACAGACTTAGATCATGTATCTTTCCACTGCATTAGTTACTAAGGGACAGAACAAGGGACTGAACTCAAGTGGTCTGAGCCCAAGGTCTGAGAAGTGAGTTGCGAAGGTATCCTACATGGCTGTATGTGTTCATTTACATATTCTTTTATCATTCACTTAACAAATACTTATTGAGCATTAACCATATGCCAGGAGCTATTTGAGCTGTTAAGGTTCTAAAGGTGAAGGAAGAGTCAAGATTACTGCTTGCATAAAGCTAATGAAGAAGTAAACAAACAAAAAAACAAACAAAAAAGATAATAGTTATGAGTCCTGGGGAACACAAGAGAACACTGCAAGAATGACTAATGTGGGGTACAGAGTGGATGTGCTTTAGATAGTTGTACACGAAGGCTTTCTCCAGAGCAAACATTTGCAATGAGACCTGAGTGATGTGAGAGAACCAGTGTATGGGAGGAAGCCTTGGGGAAGAGCATTCCAGATAGGGAGGTCAGCAAGTGGAAAGGCCCTGAGGAGAGCAGGAGCCCAGACAATTGCAGGATTAGATGGCTCCCTTTGCAAAGACAGGGAGTCTGAGAATTATTCTACATATAAGCATGTCCCCACCTTTCCATGACATCATCAGAAGCTCTCTGCTACATTGCTGGGAGTCAATATAGCCCATGTGGCTTTAGAAGGGAAGAACTACTAACACTCACACTTGGTAGATTCAGATCTAATCCACAGCTCTGAATTCTTTCCAGAGCAGCCTTTGTCTTCTGCCTTTCCTTGACAAACTCTATGATGTTATATCCCCAGATCTCTAAGTTCTGTGGTTTACACAATGTCTCAGAATGGATTTTCCAGAGGATGTGAACCAGAAACAGTCTGCATAGGAGGGCTGAACATCTTGAGTATCATGTCTAACACGCCATCCTTTTTCATTAACTTTTTTTTTTTTAACAGATTCTAACTTTGTTGCCCTGGGTAGAGTGCTGTGGCATTATGGCTCACAGCAACCTCAAACTCTTGGGCTCAAACAATCCTTGATCTTCCAACTATCTGGGACTACAGGACCCTACCACAATGCCTGGCTATTTTTGAGAGATGGTATCTCACTCTTGCTCAGGTTGGTCTCTAACTTCTGAGCTCAGGCAATACACCCTCCTCGGCCTCCCATAATGCTAGATGATGGGCATTAGCCACTGTGCTGGTCCCCCTTTTCATCAGCTTTTATGGAGGGTTCCCTATGTTAAGTAGAAGAAACTGGGATCCTAGTATCTCTATTTCCCATCTTCCTTCCCCAGCACCTCAAATCAATCTGATTGACAAGTTTCAGAATGGTGAGCCTTGAAGTATAGATATTAGGCATCTAATAATTATAAGTTTGAAGTCTGTTGTATAAATTAATTAATATGTGCTAAGACCTTAATATGTATCAAGCACTGAGCTAAGAGGTTTTACATACATCATCACAATTAATTCTCCCAAGTACTTCTGAAATATAGCTACTCTTCTTCTCTTTATTTCTTACACAAAGCTTAGAGAAGGAAAACAGTTTGCCCAAAATCACATGGTAATTACTGGGATTGCCCATGTAAGCTTTGGTTTGTCTTACTCCAAAGCCCATGTGTTTAACCACTGTCAGCCACTGTCTTCTGACCACAGGATATCTGTCCATGGATATTAACTCTGTACAAATGTGATTCCATTAGCCATAGTTGCTGAAACTCAACTCAACTACAGTTAAGTAGCACCATTTTATACGTTTTTCTAAACTTATGACAATGTGCTAAAATAGGGCTGGGTGTGGTGGCTCACATCTGTAATCCTAGCACTCTGGGCTAGTTGGGTGGATTGCCTGAGCTCAGGAGTTTGAGCCCAGCTTGAGTAAGAGCAAGACCTTGTCTCTAAAAAATAGCAGGGTGTTGTAGATGGCACATGTAGTCCCAGCTACTCAGGAGGCTGAGGCAAGAGGATCACTTGAACCCAAAAGTTTGAAGTTGCTATGAGCTGTGATACCACAGCACTCTACCAAAGGTGACACAATGAGACTCTGTCTCAAAAACAAAATGTGCTAAAATAATCACTCTCATTATCCCATCTTTCAGAAGAGGAAATTGAAGATTAACAACATTAAGCCATGTGTCCAAGTTACAGATCCAGAGAATGAAGGAATCCCCCTGGTCTGTCTTACTCTGAAATCCATACTCTTTGATCTCTGGCTGCCATTTTTCTGCTCCAGATCCACCACTCACTGGCTCAGAGGGTCTGAACTGGGTAATCTACATGAGCCCTCCCATCTCTGACACCCCATGACCTGATGTCTCAAAGATTGTTTCAATAAAAGGTACCATGGTAGCGAGGCCATCTGGAATTCTTCTATGCCGTAAGCTCCCGGGTGGTGAATAAAGCCCTTCCTCTCATAAATGTGGTGTTTGGGTGTTCTTTCTCTCCGTTGGACCTTGTCTTCCTGCAACATTTTTGGTTCCCTGACCGGGAAGCGAGATCACCCTTGGAGAGAACATGTACCTGGTAGTTGCCGCCAATCCTCTGGACACCCACGTGGGGACCCCTGATTGTCCTGGGTGATGAAACCACTGAGCACGCCAGGGAGGCAATTTGGCCTCCTTGTGTGGACGCCTTGACTAGGCTGAGAAAGGCCCTGTCGGCGGGTCTTCAAGGAGTCAAACACCGGGAGGAACTGGCATGCAGGAACAGTTGCCTACACAGGGAGACATCTAAGGCAAGGTATGATCGATCTGGAGGTCTTACTACAGTTTTAGTGGAAGAAGGAGCCTGATCAACTCCTTGGGCATTAGATTGCCGGCAGGTCTGTTGAGAGGAGTGTGAAAGTGTGTGGATGTGGTGTGACTGAGAGAACTCTGAGGGAGGAGTTGGACTTCCCTTCACAGGGCCTAGGGGAGTGTTGGTTTTCCTCCTATGGCTACATGGCAGCTCGAGTGGGAAATCGAGGCTGCCCAGGTCAAGAAATGGGTTGGAATTGTATGCATTGAATGCTTGGAGAATGACTGAGATGGGTAACAATAGGTGGGGTTTTGCACCCCCCCCTCCCAATTCATGGGGTGAAACGAATGTGTGAGTGTGCTCTTCTTCCCTGCTTCAACTTTGCCCCCTGGCTATTCTGAGAGAAACTGGAAGTTCTAGGTTTTCCGATTTCTGTCTTTGGTGGTAGCCACATGGCCATGTGGGTCTTGGGGGAAAATGAAAAGACATTAGAAAAGATGTTGTTGTAGTTTTGTTATTGGAATTTCTTCAGTGAGTCTTTGGTCTCAGGAATTTGAGAATTGAGCCCATGGGCCACAGAGCAGTGATAAATGGCATTTTGTTAGACTGAGGGACATGCAGAGGGAGTGGAGAGTGCCAGAGCTATTGGCAGAGTGGCCGTGCCTTGGAAAGTGTTGCGGTTCAGGCAGTCTGATGAGCTCTGGACATCTAACTCCAGTAAGATTAGCCCACATGATGAAATCCCAAAACCAGAGATGTTGGCGCGGATGTGAAGAAAAGGGAACTCTTCTACATTGCTGGTGGGAATGTAAACTAATACATCCATTTTGGAAAGACGTTTGGAGA
>CAUYON010112112.1:0-45351 GCA_963573935.1 Arctocebus calabarensis | reverse complement strand
AGCTGTCACCCTGGATAGAGTGTCGTGGCATTACAGCTCACGGCAACCTCCAATTCCTGGGCTCAAGCGAGTCTCCTGCCTCCACCTCCCAAGTAGCTGGGACTGCAGGCGCCCGCCACAACGCCCGGCCATTTTTGTTTTTGGTTGCAGCCATCATTGTTGTTTGGCAGGCCCAGGCTGGATTCGAACCCACCAGCTCAGGTGTACATGGCTGGCACCTTAGCCTGCTGAGCCACAGGTGCCAAGCCTGAAATACATTTTTTTCAAGAGACCATAATCAATAATCATCTCTTTCCTCTACCACTCATTCCTGTACTTTAACTAGACAAGTTGGCGTGGCTGATTAGGTAATTAAAAACTTAATCCCTGAAGGAGATAAGATGTTGATGTTTTTGCCCTATTAAGGTTATTGTTACTGGAATTGCTAACTCATTGTTATTTCCTGGCAGAAAGTTGACAATGAAACTTTTGTGTTCTAGATAAACTTCATTTTGTATCGGAAAATCTTACTCTTTATATTGACTTTTTTTCTTTTGTCCATTGCTCTGTTTTCATAAGGATTTTGAAATGACTATAAGGCAGTTGCAATTTCATATACTACCTTAACATGATCAAACCATTTCTGCCTGGAAATAAGAACTCTAATATAACATACTTCAAATATACCATGATGGGATGCACAATTCTACAACTAAACCACTGAAAATGTTGTGAGAATGACCGATCATAATTCCATCACTTGCTTTCTGGACTCGTGTATTCAAGCTACTTGGAACACAAATAGCATATTTTGCCACCAGTTCAATGACTATCAAAGGCTGTGAAAAACAGTGACCTAAATTTGCCGAGTTTTGTCCCCAGCCGAAATCCTTTCATGTGTTGACAGTCTATTCTAATATTCTAACAGGTGAAATGCTCATGAGCATGTACTCTTTGGTGGGATAGTAGATACCCTGATAATCCATCCATGTTGCAAATACTTTTCCATTGAATGGATCCCTTGGTTGGAGGTAATGTAATACAATAACTTCTGTAATCAGATTGGAAGGTCTTGTAGTAGTCATAACAAAGACATTATTGGTAAGAAGGGTAACTTCATGTTAGAGATTGGTGAATGGCAATAATAATAAATTTCTAATTTCTCAAAAGTAAATGATTCTACTATGATTGACTTGATAACAAGTGGCTAGCTGCCCTCTTTAAGATATTTTGCTGTGTAAAGAGCAGCATAGATTTCTGAGGCTATCAGACGAAACGTTCCGCAGTACCTGTAAGTTTGATAAGAGAGAGACCATGCTTCCGTGTCCATACATCATGTTTGTCCTTGACATCTTGGAAATACAAATTCCATGTGGCCAAGAAGAGAGGATAGCTGATATCCACCAGTTGGTTGAAAAATAACTCATTTAAAATGATGGGTCTTTTTTTCTGCAGGGTCACAGAGGAGTAATTCAAAGACCCACATATCTTGTTCTAATTGGCCCATTGCTACATTTTTCTGTAGACTGTTTTTTCTTCAACTTTTAGTCTTATTTTTTCTAGGCCTCTGACTTATAAGCCCAGCCATTCACTAGTATCCAGGACTCCATACATCTACTTCCATCATGTAACATTCACATTCATACAAAATTTATTACCAATAATTGAGCTTACCATATTTTCTACCAACATTGTTCATTAGGGTCACCATTAAGTAAGGTATTAATGTGGCAGTGGCATATTTTCTGTTCTAATTAATACATTAAAACACAATTTTTATGGCCTACTCAGAATTTTTAGTGCCTTCTATTAAATGAATATAAGAAATCACACGTCTAAGAGTAGGTGTGAACTAAGAAGAGAGAACAGATCAAATGAAGTAGGTGAGATAACAATTTGGATACCTCAAGCTCATGAAGTTCTCTGGTGTTATGGGAACTATTTCTACCTAAAATATATCATTTCCTTCGTGTTTTAATTATTTTATGGACCTGACAATACCCTGAGTTATGGTGACAAAGTCCAGTCACATTTCACTGTCAGTATCCCTAATTACACTAGACACCCATAACATGCCTGAAAATGTTACTTAATCAGTAAATAGTTATCTATGTCAGAAGATATAACCTTGTTGAAAAATCCTGGTGTCTGGAGAAGATTGTAAAGCTTGACCACAAATTGATGTTGCTGCTCTTCTTTAAAGAAGTGGAGTTCATTTTTCTACCCCTTGAAGTTGGGCTGACTTTGTGAATTGCTTTAATCAATAACAAGTGTTGGAAAAATACTGTCTCATATAGGCCAAATCCTCCAGGAAACAGATTCTGAAATGGAGTTGAAATGCACAATGTTTATTAGAGGGTGCACTTGGTATCAACACCTATAAAGGGAAGGGAAAAGAAACAAGACTGAGCACTAGGATAACTTGGCCCATTAACAACGCTTTACTACATCTTTAGTCAATCAGTCCATGAACTCTGGGACTAAAATATGCTCCAGAGTTGTCCCATATTGGGTTATAATCTGTTTTTAATATTTCCCTCACAAGCATTCACTGGATATGGATACAGGTGACAGTGGGTGCCTATATGAGAGGTGACTTTCCCACATTCTTCCTTGAAGAGGAATATGGGTGATTTACATAGTATTATCATTCTACAATGTTTATATCATCATATCAATGACATCAGGGACATAGTGGGTGAACATGTGGACACTAAAGGGAAGAGTCATATCTTGATGTGTTTGAATTGCTAGAAATAATAATTTAATAAGTTTAAAACCAATTTTCAATTGTTTATTATAAGTAAGTTAGGAATTGAATTAAGAAATTGACTGCAGATGATAGGAAAAAGGGAAAAGAGACAGGAGAGAAGTAGATCAGAGAAAACCATGTACACATTCAGACCTCTATAGCAATACCAGGAGCCCCAACTCTTGGGCAAAGTGGGACAACCTGAAGCCTGGCATTTTCAAATGGAGAAACTATCTTGCTAGAGCTTCACCCCTCCCCCAGTATGACTTGACTCAGACATCGCTGAGCCCTGAGAGACAAGGCTTGTGCAGGCAGGTGGGGCTACCCTCTCAAGGACAGTGAGTGCACTTGAGGAGTTAAGAAAATAATGAAGGAGTGCAGAACTCACTGGCAACAGGGTGGGCACCTAAACCTCATCAAGAGAGTAAAGGACTCTCTGGGAGAAAAGGAGGAGGAAAATGCCTCCTTTCTTCTGTTTTTTTCAGTATTGACAGCAGTGCCAGAAGGTCTGCCTGCAAGTTTTCCTGGGGGAATAATTGCCACTCTTGAGATTTGTGTGTGTGGTCAGATTGGAGTCTGCTTTGACATCTTGCTTATGGACTCTGTTCCCTGTTCCATGCTCTGTTTGTATTAAGATCATAAATAACCTAGAGTAATAAAACTAAGAGGTAAATCAATCTAATTTAGATAGTTAGTTATGGAAATAGTTTGGTTAGAAAATATAAGCCGAGCAAGAACCATGACATAAAGGTTTAGCTTTCTCCCATTAGATTGATGATTAAAATAGTGATGTGTGTGATAAAAATGGAACTTGCCCAGAGTTATTGGCTTTTCCTCTGTCTTCACATTAGAGATAGAAAGCTCCCCAGCACATCTTTTTAAAAAACTTTCTTGGGTCTTTGACTCTTTATTTTTCCTTTGTCACGACCACTCACTAGGAAAGAACTCACAATGTAGTTATGGCAGGTCCCTAACACTGCTCTAACTAGCGTTAAATTCTGCTTTCCTCTAATTCTCCTAGAACACTCTTGCAACAATTATTATCTTAAAAATGTTTCATATTTTATGATGTTTTAACACCATACAGTT
Organism: Arctocebus calabarensis; assembly: GCA_963573935.1. Taxonomy (NCBI): domain Eukaryota; kingdom Metazoa; phylum Chordata; class Mammalia; order Primates; family Lorisidae; genus Arctocebus; species Arctocebus calabarensis. Next base: position 41,531 of record CAUYON010112112.1, on the reverse strand, counting down.
TTGTGGACTGAGGGAGGGTCTGCCTCTTCTACTGTTAGGTAATTCCTTGACACAGCAAACAGCTTGCCAGTGATCATGCCTGTGATAAGTAAGCCATACAAACCTGAGTTCATAACCCCCCAATTTTTTGTTTATCAGGATCTTCCAGTCTGGGGACAGTATCTTCTCACTCTAAATCACTCCAGAGACAAGTACAGGATGCCTGTCTACCAGCTCAATATCCCAGAGCCCATCGATAAAGATCTACAGGAAAATATTGTACAATTCAATTATTTCAGAAAACCATTGAGAATCCCCCTCTCCTTTAGATGAAAATAACTTTTAAAAAAGATATTGTATATATCCCAAAGATTCACTAGAGTGTACACAAATCAGCAAAACCCTCTTAACACTCTGAAGCAATGCATATCATGATATATCAAGCCTAGCCTTTAAAACAATCCTGTATTAAATAGAACTTATTCTTATTATATTTATTCCTCTAGTTGGAGGGATAAATATAATAAGTTATTATAAGAAGAATATAATATAATATAATATAATTATAAAAATAAAGGGATAAATATATAACTATAAATTATAAATATAATAATAAAGGGATAAATATATGAATATAAAGGGATAAAAGGGATAAATATAACTTCTAACATAATAAGAAGTTATATTTATCCCTCTTCACTAGAAATGTCATGAAAAGAAGTGAGACTATTGTTGCAGCCCATATAGCCTATGGCTAGGAGGAGTGAGAGTTGCAAGAAATTCCTGTATAGTTCAATAATCGAACACCTTGGTGGAATGGGCATGGGGAGAGATCTAGTTCTGCCAACAGCATGAGAGCTCGCGATATGAGAGCAGTGGTGAATTGGCAGTCTCTACACCTGTAGTGTTGAGAGGCACGAGATTAACCTTATATCAGACTGGAGGCGAAGGCAGTCAAGGAGCATGCACATTCTATCACGGACTCGATTACTCTGACTCTGTCTCCTCTCCTGCCTGCAGAATGTCAGCATGAAGTCTTCTGCTCAAGATTACAAAACTCTGCTAAAGACTAAGATCTACCTTTCTAAGAAGACTGCTTTATTTTCTCCAAGACTCTCTCTCTCTCTCTCTCTCTCTCTCTCTCTCTCCAGCTAAAGTAGATAGCCTTCAGGCACCTAAGAGAAATTGTACCCGAGCAAAGTAACTGATCAGTCCATGTCCAGAACCTAGTTAAGCTGGGCCTGAGACCTGGCCAGTTCTGGGCCCTGACAAGTGGTGTCAGAAGTGACATGGACAGACTATCAGGCCAGGTGCAGTAGCTCACACCTGTAATCCCAGTGCTTTGGGAGGTCAAGGTGAAAGGATTGCTTGAGGCCAGGAATTCATGACCAGCCTAGAGAACACAGTAAGAAAATCACTACCAAAAAACCCCACAAAGTTTGACTATCACTAAAGAAGCATAATAAATATTTTCTAAAAAGAAAAGGATACACTGAATGTACATTAAACATAATGTATTATAATTAAATATTCTTTTTTTTTACAGAATCTGAAATAGTGCAAACATCTTGACAAAGGCTACTGGTCAAAGCATCAATTCGGCCAATGACTTACTGCATAACACACTAGTCTATGGTGAAATTATTTCTATTAAAATCAACTATTTATTTATTTTATTTTATTTTATTTTATTTTATTTTAGAGACAGAGCCTCAAGCTGTCATCCTGGTTAGAGTGCTGAGGCATCACAGCTCATAGCAACCTCCAATTCCTGGGCTCAAGCGAGTCTCTTGCCTCCACCTCCCAAGTAGCTGGGACTGCAGGCACCCACCACAACGCCCGGCCATTTTTTGGTTGCAGTCATCATTGTTGTTTGGCAGGCCCAGGCTGGATTGGAACCCGCCAGCTCAGGTGTACATGGCTGGCGCCTTAGCCCGCTGAGCCATAGGCACCGAGCCTAAAATCAACTATTTAAATGACATTACCTCCAAGATAGTTCTGCCATTTATGTAAACTCATCTATATCTAAAATTTCCATTTGGGATTGAACATAGCAACTTAACTGGATTTTCTTCCTTTCATCCCTTAAAATACTCTAGTGCCATCATGAAAACCACAATTATGTTTAAGCCATTTTTATTATCACTATCTTTTTTAGTGAGTAGTGACAAATGGAAACCACTCACAGGAAATTGAAATGCTAAAATGAATTAAAGAATAAGCCAAGGCATTTTAAGAAAATGCTAACACAGAGAGAAATAAATCCTTTTCTAAAAGAAGGATAGTGAATAAATTACATTGCTTCATAATGGCTTTCCATCAGCTTTCTAGCCTTCAACTAATTTTTGAGAAAATATAACTTATAAAATTTACTTGAATTTCTTTTAATTATTTTGATTTAAGAAACAATAACTGCTAGTCATTATCATTTTGACTTTAGTAAAATAAACCATTAGGTTTCCTCAAAATAGAGTAGCAGTAAATTACTGAAATAGTTCTAGTTTCATAATGAAATTACTTTATCTGATTGTGTAGGTTTTAAAAGTTCATTGTCTTTACCATAGGGTCTCTTATAGAAAAGGGGCAAATCTTAATTAATAGTGAATCTTTTCTGTTATTATACAAAATTTTTCATTCATATTAAAATCTAGTTAATTTCTTAATAAAAACATTAAGATGCCAATTCTAAGTCTTTCTGGCTTGTGGTCTTCACAAAAAAAATCTGTGGGGTAGAGAGAAGATGATTTTGAGCTATCTTAGTAGAATCGAATCTCATTATTCTTGATATAAAAACAATCATGATAATTATTAGTATTAAATTTATTTTATAATTAAAACCCACTTTAAAACTCTGCTCCTCTATTTCATGAACTTTGAGTGATGCTCTTTTCTCTCAGCCCCTCTGAAGGAACAATAATCAAAGCATCGTTAGAGGGTTGAAAAATTGAACTAATCAGAATCTTCACCTTGAATTATTAACCACCTATCCCCATGGGTGATATGCAGTAATATGCTTTCATCCAATGAAAGTAACTTTTCTCAGCAGATGTATGGGGCAAAGAGAAGCAGAAAAGTGTATGTGAGGAAAAGAACTTGAGTAAAAATTGTGATTTTGCTGGGTCCTTGCATGTAAAGATATTTGAAACTAATTCATCTGTTTAATCAAAATTTACTATTATTTTACTTTTAGAGCCTGAAACATTCAATGGCCTGTTATCCCTAACCATTATCTGTATTAGATTGCACTGTCTGATTTGTAAATTATCTTACCATGATGTGACTGTCTGTCACTGCCACAGCTAATGTTGAAATTTAATTGTTATTGCAATAGTGTTGAGAGGCAAGACCTTTAAAAGGTGATTTGGGCATAAGGGCTCTGCCCTCATGAGTGGGTTAGTAGCTGAGGATTGTGTTCCTTATAAAAGTCGTAAGGTGGGAGGACCAGAGTTGGAATGCTACGATTTGTCTGTCCACTCCTAGTGTTGAGAAGTGAGACATTTAAGAGGTGATTAAGTAATGAGGGTTCTGCCCTCTTTAATGGATTGATGCGATTGTCACCTATCACTGGAGTGGCTTAATTATCTCAGGAGTGGATGACAAAAGGATGAAGTTTGACTCCTAGTCTGTATCTGTCTACTGTACTTGCTTGCCTTTCTGCCTTTTGCCGTGAAAAGTCACAGCATGAAGGCCCTTGCCAGAGCTCAGCACCTTGACATTGGACTTGCCTGTCTCCAGAATGATGAGAAATAAATTCCTTTTCTTATAAATTGCTCAGTCTGTGGTATTCTGTTAAAAAAAAGTAGAAAATGAACTAAGAGGGATGTAAAACAACACAATAAAAATTCATCATTTGAAATTCAAGCAGTGAGATTTTTTACAGATGCTGATACTTGGAGCTCTACCAGATGACACGGAGACAGTTAATTCAACATGAGGTCAAAATGGGCAGCTTTCCATCATCCAGATCAGTTGTTGAGAAAACTTTTTTGTGCTGAAAATAAGCCTCTAATTAACCTATTACTTTCTGGGCCTTGGGAGGCAAAGTTAGGTCACCTGGGACTTTTGGAAGTATAGGGGAGAACTATAACAATATTGGTGCAGGCTAGCTATTTCTTGTGATCTTTACTACTTTGGAAAAGAAAGAATCTCATAGTCCAATTATGAAAAACAATAATGTAAAGTTGAGATTCATTTTAATAAGTATCATTTCTGAATGCCAATGGTGAGAATTCTGCTTTCTACCATGTTATTCCTTTTATATTTTTATTTTTTATTCCTTTTTACCATGCTATTCCTTTTTAAAAGGAGTTTATTCCAAAAAGCTCCTTTTTTCCAATCTGTTCACCTCTCAAAACAAGATGATTAAAAGGTAATTATTGTTTCAGTTCCTTTAAAAATTAGAGAAGAAAGCGATTATATTTTTTACCCATATAACAAATAGTATCATTAATTATTTTCAACTCATAGGAGGAATACAGTTTAATGACTATTTGGTTAGATATAAAAAGGATACACAATAGTTTAAATAGCAGTTCTTCTGCAAAAAAACCCAAAATACTATTGCATTATGTTATTTTATTTCAAAATCAAAAAACTGCCTTCAGTATGGGCATATTTGTGACTTAACACATCTTACATTTTATTTGCAGTAACATCTCTCATTGAATTCTGGCAGAATATAATAGTGTCAAGAGATATTAAGATCATAGGTCCTCTTAGTAATGAAGTGATGGATTGCCTTATTTCTTTTTACTTCCTTCTTCAGTATATCACTTTGAGTAAATGTTGAAGACTATAATAAATTGACATCATATGTCCAAACTCTTTCCTTTATACTGAAGGTCATTTGGATATGAGCTTGCCAATAGTTTCCAACATGATGCTACTATCTAAGTAATAAAGTAAAATTTGTCAAAGGGCTTTATAGATGTCAAATTTGATATTAATTATGCACTGAAATACATAACAACTTTTAATCACACTTTAAAAAAATAGTAATTGCATATTACTTAAGGCATGAATTCATTCTAATTAAGTATATGCTTTAGGTTTGTATTAAATATTCTGAAATTTTGAGGTAATGTGAAGCCAACTGGTCCCCATCTTACATTTTTAAAAAGCTTCAATCATTGTTAATACTGAGTGATCATTAGAAGATGGGAAGAGTGACCTAGGGTACAAAATCGATAGTTCACAAACATACATGAGATTACAAATTCACAGGTTTAACAAATTTCCTTCCTAAAGTAGTACTTGCTTTCTCTCACAATCAATCCCAACCAGAGAGGCCTTAGCACAGGAATTGAATTCTGAAAACAAACAAGCATTTGACTCTCAACTCTCACTAGTTACATGCATGTGGGAAAGCTTCTTAACTTCTCTAAGCAATTTGGTCTGAATAGTGAGGATATAACTAGGAGTTATAACTAAGACAAATCATATAAAGCCATTTTTACTTTTCTGTGCCTAATAAGTACCCATACATATTTGTCATACCAATTTTTAAAATTATTTTATAATAATAGCATGTATTTATATTAACTATTACCATATACCTGTTACTATACAAGCCTGAAATAACTACATGCCAATGATATACAATGACTTTCAATTTTGGTAAAAGTATGTGAGTATCAAATAAATGGTTCCATTAAATCATATGCTATTTATGGGTTATTCATTCATATCACTCTGTTAAGTTAAAATGTAATACCCTTTTCAATGTTCTTGTTTAAAAAGAGAAACATTTGTAAATATATATAGAATAACATCAAAGGAGAAGGAGTGAGAATGTGTTTGGAGTCCTTGCTCCACTCCTTCTTGTGACCCTAAGTAATAATGGGGATGCTCGAATTTGGGATACACTTGGAGCATCCAGATGACAGACAAATTTTTCAGAAACTTGGTCTATATAGTAATTTGAGTGCCTCAAAATCAGCCCATCTGCCACATATTTTCAGTCCTGTCTTGCACTATTCTATAAATGAAATGGAATACTTGTGAGTGGGACTGATCAGCTTACTAGGCTCCCCTCCTAAAATCAGAGACCAGCAATGAGGCCTTGGGTTATTCCCAGAGGTATCAATCACAAAGATTCTCTAAGCACCTGAGTTGAGTCAAAAGCGAACAGTCGAGATTCAGGGAATGCTGTAAGTAGAAAAGTGGAGCATGAGACCCAATAGGACTCAGGCTGAACTCAGTCTGTATCCCTAAAATGCTCTAGTCCTGACCTTGGATCTGGTTCCCAAGGAAGCCTTCATTTTTTTTTTTTTTTAACACATTCATAGTTATGGGATCTCTGAGGCCTACGGCCTCACATAGAGACTTTGCTTGTCCAGACTTGAGATCAGCCAGTACTGTTCCTCAGTTATAAAATAATATCTTACTTAATACAATGTAATTGTATGTTTTACAGATACTGTGTGCATAATAACCAGCACAACTCTTAACATACAGTTGTATCATGATGAGAAGATACACAGTGGAACCTCTGTAACTTGACCACCCAGGGATCTTTCCAAACTGGCCTTTACAGAGGTGGTCAACGTGAGGAACGAGGCCTACTGTACTGACCACTTACATATGATGCATGTCCATCCTCTGAAAGTTAGGTCAACTTAAGGAGGTGGTCAATGTAGGGAGGTAGTTATCTATGGAGGTTCTAATTGAAAACTACTATAGTTTTCAAGTGTGAAGACATTTCAAGAACCAAAAGTGCAAATGCAATAACAAGTTCACAGTTTTTGCAAATAGTCTATTGCCTGATTACAACCATATTCTGCTTTGTTTATAAAGAACTCAGGTAGTTGAAAACTCCCCATGGACTCTATCAATGCCTACATCCATTTTAAGAATAAAGTTCAAATATTCTATTGGAAAAAAAATGAGAATTAGGAAACTGTGAATCAGTTCTAAAATGTAGTGTCTACACAAATCACCTGAGAAACTTATAGTATGCAAGTTGCTGGCAGTCAATTCTAGAGTTTTCTTTTTTGTAGGTGAGGCCTGAGAATCTGCATTTCTAATAAGTCTTTAAGTCATTCTGATGACTGATACATGGATCACACTGCCATGAATTATTCTGAGAGCCTTAAACGGTCTTTTCTGTTTGTTAGGTCAAATTTAGATCTTCTCCATGCTTGTATTCAAGGAAGAATTACTTAACCCACACACAAGACCTTCAGAAGGTTTTAGAAAGGAATTGCCTCTGGCTCACATACCCTTCATTCTGATTCCATTGCTTTTAAATATAAATTTGTTATTATATAACATTTCATACATACAAAAGTAAATGTGACCACTATTCCTTTTTCTTAACTTAGGGTGAATATCTAGAAGGCATAGTAGGTGAAGCAGAGCAATTCATCACATGAATATGAGTCTGAAATTTCTCAACACACTCATTGCATTTTTGGAGTTCTGATACATTTGATCACCTTTCTCTTATAACTTCACTTTTATATCATTGATGTACATTTTGATGTACATGTATCATTGATGATGTTATATCATGTCATCTTTTATATCATTGATGTACATTTATTAATTTTATAATCATAAGTAAATATAAGTAAGAATATTATGAAATATTTGCACAAAAAATAACTTTTTCACTTAACTTTGTGGCAAACACATGGGATCATAAATTTTTCTTGTCAATATATTCCATTACCTGTCAAGGTAAAAGAATATTTTACTTAAATGCTAAATAAATAAGCATATTTTTCTGATCCTAATGTGATATCTTTGGGGAAATGTAAGCTATAAATTTAAAATACTGTATATATTTGTGTATATTTTGTTACTATATTTTGTAAAACAATTTTTTTCAAAACATGAATGGGCTTGGCACCTGTGGCTCAAGTGGTTAAGTCGCCAGCCTCATACACCTGATCTGGGGGGTTCGAATCCAGCCCTGACCCACCAAACAACAGTGACGGCTACAACCAAAAACATAGCCAGACGTTGTGGCAGGCTCCTGTAATCCCAGCTACTTGGGAGGCAGGAGAATCACTTGAGCCTAGGAGTTGGAGGTTGCTGTGAGCCGTGATGCCATAGCTCTCTACCCAGGGTGATAGCTTGAGGCTCTGTCTCAAAAATAATAATAATAATGATAATAAATACAAACATGAATGGTTTTATTATTTTAAACACACACACACACACACACACACACAAGAAAACATCTTGGTATTTCTTTACACAAATAAAATATGGGACCACATTTCATTTAATAAGTTCGTTACAGGATTAGAATATCCAGGGGACATTTCCTTCTCCTAAATTTCCAGCTTCTTTTTGAGGTTCTTGTGAGTTTGGAATGCTAGCAACAATCTACCACACAACAGCGTAGAGTCAGCCTTGTCCAGGATTGGTCACTGGCATTCATTCTTCTGACCCCAGGAACTATATGCTGATTCATCAGACGTTTTAAATAATTTGATTGTAGTGCCTCTCAAGTTTTTTGTTAGCAGTGCTGTAAATGATACCATACTCTCATAGTGTGAAGGTGAAAGCATATAACCTTAAATCTACTGATAATGATTTGTCTATCAAAAGGAAAGCCAGTTTGAATGTGAAACTAATTTTTAGATGTAGCAATCAGAATGTAGGTCTGGTGTGAGATTACTGAATCACTGGGTAGATATTTACTTGGAGCCAACATATCCTTTAGTGGGTTAATTAGTTCAATTTCTTTGATGTTTGCAAATTACATGTGACAATAAGGCAAATGATATAGATCTGGAAAGATAAAATGTGTTTTATATAAAGTCTACAAATTAAACTAGCATATATGTTACTATTCAAAAATATATTTAAAATTTAGCATATATGTTACTATTAGTAGCATAAATGTTACTATTCAAAAATACTTTTAAAATTTAAGTCTTCCTACATTCAAAAATCCTAGAATTAGTTGATCTGGTTTGAATTATAAAAGTCAAATATAAAGGCATAATTATCATAAAAATTTTGAAATAAAGATAACTTAGAACTAGCATAGAATTATCACAGACCTTAATGTTTACTTTTTATTTTGAATATTTTAAAGAATCATATTGCATTCTCTGAAAAAGAGCAGATTTTTAGATAATTAGATTTGGAGTCAGTATTTCCCCTGCTAAGGACTAGCTGAAAGCTCTGTGTCCGGACACAGATTATGCCTTTAGCCCAGATGTCGTTTTTTGATTCACTGACTTTCTACCGGTTTGTATAATAGACAATCCAATAGGGTGGTTGCTAAAATTCAGTAAGTAAAATAATCAAATAGAATCCTATGATAAAAATTCAGATTTCTGGTCCTACATCCTTAGGGATCTAAATAAGAATGTCTGAAATTCTGTCATAGAATCTGTGTTTTCATGGGCAGCTCAAGTATTTTCAATATCATTTATCTGGAGGACCATAATCTGAGAAACACAGATATAGAAGAAGCAATTGATAAAATTCTATAATTAATTTAACAGACCTTTATGCCAGAGTTCATTAACAATGAACTTACAATTTAATTTAGTTTAATTTACTTGCAAATATAAATACATGTAAAAAGACATGTACAGAAAAAAGTCATGACTATCACTTTCTTCCATCACTACAGACACAATTATTATTAATAAATTCCAGTTTTGCATTTCAGAAATCTGCTATGCATATAAACGCAACTCTCTTTCTCCCTTTTGTAATTCATTATGAAACTATACCAGATGAATCATTGTGTTTCTTAAGATGAAGGCAAGTATACACTAAAAGTATTCCCTTGTCTCCAGAATTATACTTACCAGCTTAGCGTCTAGGTAATGGAGGCCATTTCTCATTGGAATCCCTACTAATCCCGGACTGCAATTAATATACCAGTTTCTAGAATGGAAACTTACTTAGATTAATATTTGAAATCTCAGCTTCTATTTGACAAATGATGCCTGTCAAATATAGGTAATACATCCAGAGAAGATAATAAAAATTGCTTAAATATGTACAGTAGACACAAGAAATAACTACGCTTTTTGCTATACGTACTGGAGAGCACAGGGAGATGAACTAATATTAAAGTCCTTTTATTTCATCCTTATCTTTTCATGATTGATAGTCAATTAATTTTAATGAAGGTGAGGTAGCACTTGTCAGGAAGTAAATAATCAGCCCTTTATCTCCAGTCATGTAATCTTGAGCAAGCTACTTAAACTTGAACTTCTAGAACATTCTTACCTATAAAATGAAACTAAAGGTCACTGACAAAATTTATAGTGAAAAACCTATTTATTATTACTTATACTGAAACAACCTTGCTTTTGTTGCTTTGCCTGTTGTATCTTTTGCACCTCTTCTCTGTTGACTGTCCTCCATTGGGGACCTGGGCATTTTACTAGGGCCATTGAACTAAGGATGAAATATGGGTGTAGGGGGAGAAGGATTTACATTTAAAATCTGAAAAACATTAAAAATAGCATTATTGAGATATAATTCACATACAATAGAACTTACCCATTTAAATTGCAGAAATGGTTGTTTCTAAAACACATTCACAGAGTCTTGCATTTATTGCTACAATCAATTTTAGAATTGCCTTTGTCCTTTCGAGATGTCATAACAAAATTCCATAAACTAACTGACTTATAAACAAATTTATTTCTCACAGTTCTGCCTTATTCAACATTCACATCAGAAGTGTGTGATGGCTCCTATTTCCCCAAATCCTCACCAACAATTGTATTTATTTGTTTTATTTTAAGCTCTTTTTTTTTTTAATGATAGCTTTTCTAGTGTATATGAGATGATATGCTATTGTAATTTTAATGTACATCTGCTGATGTTGAATGATTTTTAGGATCTTTTAACACTCTTGTAATGTTCATATTTATACATATTCTTCGGAAAAGTGTGTTTTTAGACACTTTGCCTATTTTTTTAAAGTGAGAATTTTTCATTATTGAATTGCAAGAATATTTTTATGCATTCTAGGCAGAGTGCCTTATCACATATATGACTTACAAAATTTTCTCCTATCTGTGGGATGTCTTTTTAATTTCCTATTGATGATCTTTGTGATATCTGATTTATGTTATTTTTTGTTGCTGGTCCTTTAGGTGTAATTATCTAAGAATTCATGATCTATTCCAAAATCACAAATATTTATACCTATATTTTATGTTAAGAATATTATAGATTTAGTACATATATTTAAGCTTTTGGTACTTTTTGAGTAAATTTTTGTATGGTGTATGGGATGGACCCAACTTCGTTTTCTGTATTAATATCCAGTTTTCCCAGCACCATTTGTTGTTGTTGTTGTTTTCTTTTTGAGACAGCCTCACTTTGTCACTCTTGGTAGAGTGCTGTGGCAACATCGTTCACAGTAGCCTCAAACTCTTGGGCTCAAGTCGTACCCTCCTGCCTCAGTCTCTCAAGTAGCTGGGACTACAGGTCCCACCACAAGACCAAATCATTTAGAGACAAGGGTCTTCGTCTTGCACAGGCTGGTCTCAAACTCCTGAGTTGAAGCTGTCCACTGGCCTCAGCCTCTTAGAGTGTTAGGATTATAGGCGTGAGCCACCGTGCCTAGCCTGCAACACCACTTGATGAAAAGACTATTTTCCCTTCATCGGTTTACCTGAGAACTCTTACTGTATGAATGCAAGATTTTATTTCAGACATTGCAATTCTATTTTAAGATACACACACACACACACACACATATAGTTGATGTTATTTCAGAACTTGATATAGGCCTGTTCAACATTTCCACCACGTTCTTGCTAAGTCTTGGTAGGTGGTGTGCTTCCAAGTATTGGTCAATTTCTTTCAGATTTTCATATTTCTGAGAGTAAAGTTTCTTGTAATATTTGTTAAGGATTTTTTGAACTTCTGAGGGGTTTGTTGTTATTTCGTCTTTACCATCTCTGAATGATGAAATTAGAGATTTTACTCTATTTTCTCTGATTAGATTAGCCAAAGGTTTATTTATTTTATTGACCTTTTCAAAAAACCAACTTTTTGATTTATTAATCTGTTGTATAATTCTTTGGTTTTCAATTTCATTTAATTCTGCTCTAATTTTTGTTATTTCTTTTTTTCTGCTCAGTTTGGGATTGGAATATTCTTCCTTCTTCAGTTGCTTGAGATGTCCCATTAAGTTGTTAACTTCCTCTCTTTCCATTCTCTTCAGGAAGGCTTGCAGTGCTACAAATTTCCCTCTTAGGACTGCCTTTGCAGTGTCCCTGAGGTTCTGATAATTCATGTCTTCATTATCATTTTGTTCCAAAAATTTGGTAATTTCCTTCTTAATCTCATCTATGAACCAGCTATCATTCAGCATAAGGTTATTTAGCTTCCATGTTTTTGTATGAGTATGCAGCTTCCTGTAGTTATGGAGTTCAACTTTTCCTTATTAAAAGAAATAATTTGTATTTTTTTAAATTTGCTGAGGTTAGACTTGTCGTTTAAGATGTGATCGATTTTGGAGTATGTTCTGTGGGCTGATGAAAAGAATATGTATTCAGTTTTGTTGGGATGAAATGTTCTATAGATTCTGTTAAGTCCAGTTGTTGAATGGTTAAGTTTAAATCTAAAATTTCTTTGCTTAGCTTCTTTTTGGGGTATCTATCCAACACTGCTAAAGCGGTGTTAAAATCTCTGACTACTATGGAGCTGGAAGTAATAAAGTTCCTCATGTCTGCTATAGTTTTTCTTATAAATTGAGGCACATTCTGGTAGGGTGCAAAATTGAAATCTCATCATATTGAGTAGTACCTTTAACAAATATGAAGTGTCCATCCTTATCCTTCCTTATTTTGGTTGGTTTAAAGCCTATTGTATCTGCGAATAGGATTGCAACAACTGCTTTGCTCTCCTTTCCATTTGCCTGGAGTATAGATCCAGGGATCCCTATAAGGTGAATATTGGTTTTCTTCCAATCATCCCAGAGCTCTCTAAGAGAGTAATCTGTTTTTGCCTTCCATTTCTCTTCATCTTTGAAGGTTTGGGAGCATTTGAAAGCTTTGTCTTCAATGTCATAAATCCTTTCTTCTGCTTGCTCCATTCTGTTACTGAGGGATTCTACCATATATCTCAGATCTTTGAGGGCTGCAACTTCTTGTCTCAATGTGTCAAAATCTTTGGTCAGTTTGTCTTTGAATTCATTGAATTCTTGAGACATGTTTTGGATTACTACTTGAAATTCTAATTCCATCTTTTCCTCCATTCTGTTCATCTTAATTGCTATCCAGATTCTGAATTCAATTTCTGACATCTTAGCCATTTGGTTATGCATGGGATCTTGTGCTGTGTCTGCCTTGTCATTCCTTGGGGGACTTGATCTACTCTGATTATTCATATTGCCAGAGTTTTCCTTTGATTTTGCCCCATGATTGTTTTTCACCATTTCCTCTGGCAGTCCTCATTGTTGGGGAGGTGTCTCTCCAAGATTAGACACCAGTAACATCACTCTATTGTTGCCCTCTGGGACTGCCCCAGCCAGGGAGTTCGGGCTGCAGGAACAGCTCCATAGTGTGGCACCCCTGGAACCAGCAGCAGGGTGGAGGATGATGCACATGGTTCTGGGAGTGCCAGGTGCCCAGTGACTTTAGCAAAGAGATTCCACTGCTTCAGCAGCCTCTGACTGGGAGGAGGGCTCCATGTAGAGGCAGGCAGGGTTCCGGAGGGAGGGCCCCAGTAATGCAGCTTCCGGAGTCCCTGACTAGATAGGTGGGGCTGGTGTAGAGGCAGGGAAATTTGAGGGAGGATGCTGGTTGCACGATTCCTGGAGTCCCTTGCCAGAGGCAGGCATGCGGAGATCTGGCAGGTGTGGGGTGTGAGACGGTGGTCGCCGGCAGAGAACCTGGCTGGGGTGGACCTGCAGAGGCCTGTTTGGTGTGGCGCATGGGGCTGCGCGGTAGCTGGCAGAGTCCCTGGCTGAAGGTGGACCTGCGGAAGCCTCTTGGGCTTCATGCGCCGGGCACAAAGTAGCGCGGTCACAGGCAGATTCCCTGGTTGGGGGGTGTGAGGCTTGCTGTGGGCCCCCGGAATCTTTTGCCAGAAGGCGCTTGGTCCAGTAGGCGGAAGGGGGAGCTCTGCTCAAGAACCTCCCCCCTCAGTCTCAGCAGGGGTTTAGGCTTTTGGTTCATCAGGTAAGGGGGGAAGGATGTACTGTAAGTTCAGAATGATGGGGAAAACTTTAGTTCAGTTTTTCTCCCTAGCAAGAGAGTGTTCAGAGTGACAGCAGGGTCAATCTGAGGAAACAGTCCCCACTTCCCACAGCACTCTTCCATGGGGTGAGACAAGAGGCCCACAGTTCACTGTTTGTCTGTAGAAAGCCCGCAGGAACAAATGAAGAGAAAAAAGAAAGGAAACAGAAAAACAAAAAACCCACAACTTTCTTGGAGTAGATGATGGACACTTTTCTTTTTGCTTTGTACCTGAAGCTTGCTTTCTTCAGGTTGCAGCTTGCCTCAGCCGAGATGACCTGCAGTTATCACTTCTCTCTCTCATCTGGGCTCCCAGTCTTCAGTTTAATTGGGCATTTTCTGGAGGTTATCTTTCCTTTTCAATAGGAAACTCTTTCAGAAGCTGCTTCTAGTCAGCCATCTTGCTCTGTCCCTTTAATTGATTTTTAGATGCTAAACTATCCTTGAATTCTTGGAATAACTTCCACTTGGTCACTGTGTAAAAATCCTTTCATATATTGCTAAATAGCATTTTGTTAAGGATAATTTGTTTGTTTATATTAAATAATATTTGTTCATAGTTTTCTTGTGTTATTTTTTGTTTTGGTTTTAAAAGCTTCTGCAATGTTTTTCTGACAATTATTAAGAGTTAAGTATGAAGGTGTTCATACATTGCTGAGTTGTCTTCAATTCTGTCAGGTTTTATTTTTATGTATTAGGAGACTCTCTTAGGTGCAGTTGTCATGCTTCTAATTATAGTAACCTTTTATTATTGTAAAGTCTTCCTATCTGTGTCTACTATGATTTTCTCTTGAGTCTATTCTGTAGATATTTGCAAAGTGACTCTAAACTTTTTATGATGCTGTTCTCCTGATATATGCTTATCATCCTGTTACCCTTTATGCATTTATTTATTCAAATATAAAATTATTTCATACAGATAGAATATAGTTGGATCACATTTCCTGACACTGTCTATATTTAGGTGATATTGTTTAATCCATTTCCATTTAACATTATTATTAATATATTTCAATTTGTTCTTGCATTTTATACTTTGTTTTCTCTATTTTCCATTTCTTTTTAGTCTATGCCTCCATCACTCATTATTTTTTCATTTAAGGGAATATTTATTAATGTAACATTTTAATTCTTTTCAGTATATTATTGAGTTAATGCCTTAGTGGTTACATTATAACTTAATTTATGCATTTGAATTTAAGAGAAACTGCTTTATTTTTATACTAACTTTATAGAAGTGAAAAATAGAAAAGTTCCTTCTCTATGCACCTATACTCTCTTTAGTCTTTTTGTGCTATTATTTTTATATACGTTACATATATATATATGTTCTAAACCCAACAATGTTATTGTAATATTACTTTATGATTTTGTGTTTACTAAAGAAGTTAAGAGATAAGAAAGCAGAGTACTTATCATAATAAGTTCTTGTTTATTATTCTGTTTCTCTTCCTTTATTTCTGTGTATTTAAGCAACAACCCGAAATTATTTTCTTACTTCAATATAACTTTACTCCTATTTACCTCATTTGTTTTTATTGCAAATATATTGCATTTTTATATGTTATAGGCAAAATAAACAATTATAAATATAATAATTTACAATCCTGATGTATAACTTGGTTAAGAGAAAAAGATAAATACATATTTATATACCTTTTCTTAGTTACAAAATTGCTATTACTATTACTATTTTTTATTTTCAGGTATGGATTCGAATTACCATCTGGGATCTTTTTTTCAGCTTGCAGAACTGAAAACTGAAGGATTTCCTTTGCTATTTTAGAATTGATCTTCTAGGGGAGAAAAGGGGGGAAAAAGACGCTTTCAGACAAATACGGGCACTGTGACTCTATGCCATGATATTGCTATTTTAGGGTGAGTCAACTTTGATTTAATGAATAATAGAGAGAGGAAGCTTCAACTTTCCTCATTTGTCGTAAAAATGGTGTACTCATTAACGGGCAAAGCTGAGTTCCAGAGGTGTTTCAGCCTTTCAAGAAAAATCAGACACTTTTTTTTTTTTCCGTCTTTGAGGGAGATTTTGTGCCCTACTCCACAGTCTCCACATGAAGGCTAACTAAGGCATGACTACTCTACTCAGTGGACCAAATTCAAGGCCAGGCTCTGATCCTGGTCAATAATCCTCTTGATGAATCTTGTGTAATTTTTACTGCTTGTATTTAATCTTCTACTTGGAAAACTAAAGACTGAAAGCTGCCATTGTTTCTGGGATATACCACTGTTCCAAACATGGTACAGCCCTTCTACCTTCACACGTCATCAGACTCTGCTTCTTACGCAGAGGTAAGTACTGTCTATCAGATTTGTTAATCCTTCTAAAAGTTGACCTGTTTGTTTTCTGGAATATTACAATTGAAATAAATTGACTGATAGATGAAGTACACATGAAAGATAATTTTTTGTCCTCCCCTTACGCTGAAACTGGGAACATTAACATTTCAGATTCTAAGAGTCAGTATAAAGGAAGGCAAAAATTTCAGGACATTAATAATTTTGGTCTGAGATTTTGTAATAAACAGAAAGAATGAAATGGAAGAGAATTGCAGGGTAATGTAAACAAATGTTATTTGTCACAAAATCAGTCAAAGGTAGAATATTTTGAATAACAAGAAAGTAGCTTTCTTTCCCTCCCCTAACCATCGCCTGATTCTGTAGAAAAAGTATATTTAGCATAGGGACTTCCTCTGACCTATGTGCTGGAGGAACTTCTGATTTTATACACACATACAAATTCATACTGACTCCCACAAAATGATATCAATAATGTCCTTTTCTTAAAATAGTGTCATGACTTTTCATAAACATTGTGGTTTTATACTCTTAAATATAGAAGGTCAGTTTTTAAAATGGATCAGGATGTTATATGGTGTTATTTGTTCATAACAGATGCTCACTGATTTTTCTCAAGAACTCACTATTGTCCCTTCCATAAATAGCTTTGGCTTAAAAAGAATGAACAGGTGGTGTGACAGTAAGAAGCCATGTGTGTGTTAATGTGGCATTACTTTCTGTAGGGAAAAAAAAAGTGCTTTCAGAATTTCAGGCTGCCAATCTCTTCAATTGGCACCTTCAGCATAAACTATCACAGTATTTTAAGAGCAGGCATGTTGCCATCTTAACAGATGGTTACAAGTATTGACAGCCAAGTAGTTGTGTATGCACATCAGTTGTAGGTGTTGAAGGCAAGCTGCTCTGTTAAGAAGGTCAACTGACATCCTGTCCAGAACTTCACAATTACTATGAAGGAGGATAGCTGTCTATTCGTCACTTTTTCTTACCCATTTCTGTATTCTTCTCGTGAATAATTACAGAAATATGACAATGAAATCCCTACATTGTAATTAACAGGTTATGATCCATTGGCATAAGAGATGCCTTGAATCTGGCATAAAAATAACATTAGCAATAAAAATATTAAAAGTTCATATATAAAGTAAATGTATATTTTGTTAAAATACATTTAATATATTCTTTTTAAAAGGGGACTTGAGTTGGAACATTTATATCCAAACAATCTTTGAAGGATCAAACAAACTGGCCTGTCAATCTCTTATATACATAAGCAGTGTCCATTAATTTTATGAAGTTGGTACAGTTTTGCAATCTAATTTAAGGTAGGCAATGCTTGACTCTTAACAGATATACCAGGTATTTTTTCATTTAAATAAGTTAACTTCAAATCATACTGACTTATACTGTCATTTTCTAATCTCTGATTTTTTAAAAATGACACGAATATATTACTATATTTCTTTTAATTCCAAACATTGGCCGAGTCAAGAAAGAAAGTAAAACTATTTTACATTTTTTCTGCTGTTCAGTAGCTTGCATTCAAAGAAACTAACATTTTTAGTGAATGGATATAAAACAGGGTGCTGTTGAGCTCAATAATGACACCCCAAAGTGTAAGACTGGCATCCTGACTACGACAAACTAAAGTGGTTGAAAAGGCCTCAGAAACAAGAACTTCTGATCTTCTATCCTCTTTTTTCCTTCCTCCATATCTCTTAAAATAAAAAGTAGAAGAACACAAGTCATAGAAACTAGAATTCCCTTTCCCAGAAGGAAAACATAAAAGCTGGAGGACATTTTCTGCCCTACTACTCCTAAAAATAGGCCAGAGAACTCTCCAAAAGTGTCTCCCCTGTACTCCGGGGGAAGACATGCTATAGGGAAAGGCTAAAAAATTATGAATTAAAATATATGAAAGGCTAAAATCAGTTTTACTAAGTTCCCTTCAGTCTATTACCATTACATCACAGCCTTTTTGTCCTATCATATTTCTTTTTCTTTTCTTTTCTTTTTTTTTTTTTTTTTTTTTTTGCAGTTTTTGGTGGCTGGGCCTGGGTTTGAACCCACCACCTCTGGCTTCTGGGGCTAGCACCCTACTCCTTTAAGTGACAGGCGCCACCCCCAGTCACATTTCTACATGGCTCTCCATTCTTTCTCAAACCTAGTAACAAAATTGCAGTTTTCCCTAGGCCTTTGATTCTTAATTTCTGAAGACATGCATTCCAGGTCAACTTTTGATTAAAAATCTTTTTGTGTTTTTCTCTTGTTAATCTGGCTTCTGTTATTAGTATGTCAGTCATAGTCTTAGAAATAGGTAAGAAAAAGGCATCACATGCTTTTGCCCCTATGGTATTTTAATAATACAATTATTAGAAATTCAGAAAACAGAGGCGTCTGTGAACTATCTAGGAAAGTTGCCTGGGGATGGTAGGATTTCTTTCACTTCCCATTAGGTGAAAGAAAGAAAAGGATGTCACTTTAAAAATGTATCAACTTTTCGTCAGAAGAAGGGACTTATATACTTTCCATTAGGGGAAAAGATGCCATAAGCATAAAGTTCCATAAGGTAGGTATATACTAGTTTATCACAAAAAAGCAAACTAGAAAAAAAAATGTGCATTAAGGATATACCCTTGTATTTTTTTTTTTGTTTGTTTGTTCGTTTGTTCGTTTCATATTGTTTTGGATTGTTTGGGATAAATTTATAGTAAAATCTCATCAGCTTTTTGAAAGACCAACATTTGATAGAAATTCACTAAATCATGGAGATAATAACTCCAAATACCTGGAATGTTGGATGAGAATATACATAAAAAGATACTAGTCTGCCCAATCAGATAATACAAATATAGCCAAATAAGTTTGAGTACATTATGATAATAATTACAAAATAGCTAACATTTATTTGAAATAGGCAGTTTGTTAATTGCTTCATTTGTATCATTACATTTAATATCCACAGCAAATCTATTAGTCAATATTTTATTCCCAGTTTATTAACAGCAAGTCGCATCTTAAAGAATCTAAGCTACTGGTACGAGGTCTTCATTAAATGAGAGAATTTGTTGTGATTCAACCTCAAAATTGCTTCAGTCCAAAATTCGTATTCTTAACTACAATGTGAGGGTGTGGAGTTCAATGAAAAGAACCAAAACTAAGTAAACAACTGTAAACTAACAGGGTCATGCAAGTATAAAAAAATAAAAGATCAACCTAACGGAATTTTCATCATAGATCTGCCACTTTCTTATTTTGTAGCTTTTCCTAGCATTGATGTCTACATTTCTAAAATGAGAGTTGTTTATTCCAGGGTATAGGACTTTGTAAAATTCCACAATCCTTGAAAGGCATCTGAAGTTATTTTCCAGGAGTTGTGTATTAGGATTTTATATTTCAGAGTTCTATTCCATGCTACAGATTCAATTAGATTTTTACGCATTACATCGTATTACATTGCACTTAATTATGCCTTTGACAATCAGAAGACGTTAAAAACTACTTTTGTAAGAGGAAGAAGTTTGCATATGTATTTGTGCTGATGTGAACACAGTAAAGAGGAAATGCCCAAGATAGCAGAGGAAGCAAAGAGGAAAGATAGCTCCTTCCTCCACATGGAGAGCTGTGGGGGAACATTGGCTCCATTGTTGCAGAAGAGAAGGAAAAGAAACAAAGTAGGTTTTACACTAAACTAGAATTCCTAATGAAAATGTTGTTACCAGAAAGATGTGGCAATTATTTATACTTATGTAATACTACCGAAATTTTTGCTACTCCGTATAAAGTCAGCATTATATATCACGAATTGGAGAAACAATGGAATGGAATAGAATAGAATAGAATAGGCTCTTCAAGATTTAAAGTTCATAAAGATGATATAGGGATCTCGTCAATGTCTACATTCTGATTCAGGAGATGGAGGATAAGGCCAGAAGTTGCCACTGCACTCTACCAAGGGCAACATAATGAGACTATCTCAAAAAAAAAAAAAAAATCTATGGCATCAAAAGGCTCTAAAAGTAGTCTCATTTATTTTGTATTTTCATTGTCTTTGTTCTTATATTTAGGGTCTTTTTAAAAACTTATTTATTTATTTATTTATTTACTTTATTTTGAGACAGGGTCTCCATTTTTCACCCTTGGTAGAGTGCTATGGCATCATAGCTCACACCAACCTCAAATTCCTGGGCTCAAGTGATTCTCTTACCTCAGCCTCCAAAGTAACTGGAACTACAGTTGCCCAGCACAATGCCTAGTTATTTTTAGAGATGAGGTCTCACTTTCTGGCTCAGGCTGGTCTTGAACCTATAAGCTCAGACAATCCACCTGACTTGGCCTCCCAAGTGCTGGGATTACAGTGTGAGCCACTGACCCCCAGCCTTTATGTTCTATTTTTAGAGTATTATGATAATCTAACATGTAGGCTATTTGTGCTTATAAGGAATTCAATAATAATAACAACTATATATTTACTACAACTTTTAAAAGCATACATGCCAACAGGAACCTATTCCAATGATGTTATTTAATGAATAATAACATTGTAGTGGCAGTTTGAGAGGATTACTTTTCTGAATGATAGCTATCTTCAAGAGTGCTTCTTGAATCTAATCAGGGATTAATTTATTCAAGAAACCTCTTACCATTTACTAAAATAATGGAATTGTGTTATAACTCGGAATTCATGGAAATTTATTCTTTTTTTAATTATACCTTGTTTGGTTTTCTTTTCTGTATACAGCTACCAGTATTTTTTAATTGTCATATAGGTATTATTTGTTTTTCTGCAGAAGAAACTACAGACTCCATCAAAGTTCACAGTCACTTTGGCTTATCATTGAACCCAAAATAACTAACACAATGTCAGGCAAATGAGAACAACCAATTAACATTTGTTGAGTGAATTGTGTGTGTTCTAACTACTGCAAAGATATTACATGGGTTTTTCAAAGGTATGAAAATCATGATTTTCTAGGTCATGAATGAAACAGGGTAAGTACTCTAATGAGGGCTTTGTAATACTGCAAATGCATCTAATCACATTCAAATTATAATGCTAAAAAGTGTAAAAGGACAGTTGTAAAAGTTATTATTTGGTAGTAAATTAGAAAAAATATACTGAATTCTCTGAAATCATTAAAGTACTGTATATTTCAATTAATCTATTATTCACATTTGTTTCAAAATTGATATACTTTGAAATTGTTTTCAAAATTGATATCTTTTGAAACATGGCTTTGTAATTACTTCATACTAGGATTAATTTGCTTGTGACTTTGAACTTACTGGTATAAATAATACGTGAGAATACATAAGGTAGAATAGACAACATATGCTACCTTAATATTTTACTGACCTATATTCATATTTAAAAAATGCTATGTTTTCTGTATGCGTTTTTACAATAGCTCCCTAAGTTTGACAAAGACCACAGCCATCCTGAAATAGCTTTAGTAATGATTAAAACAAATAATCTACCAAAAACAAGAATAGAAACTATTACTTCTCCTAGTAAGTGCAATTTTAGACAAATTAATTTAAGATGTAGTATAACATGGGCTATGTCAAATCTTATTTTGAGATTATTGCTCTTTTATCAAACTTATTCTATATGCAACTGAGGACAGTTATAACAGTATAGGCAATGGGTTCGTTAAATAATTTTTTCCACAACTCAAATATAATACTTAGTATTTCACATAGTATCTATTTACATTTTATATCAAATAAATGTTCTGCACTCATCAGTGTACCTCCCAGATATAAAAATGTTTTCCCAGGGATTATATTACTTGATTGTGATTAAGATCTTTAGTTAATATTTTCCTTGTGATTTTGTTAATGATATCTCAAGCCATAGAGCCAGTCATCAGAGCTAAAATCTAAGTGCAATACAAAGCCTTCCTATTTTCACTACCAGTATTCAATCACATTTATATTCTGTATTCAATGTTGTGCATTATTATCTTCAATAGGGCTTGAGATTCCTTCAAAAATGTGCTACTAACTATTGTGGTGAAAGATGTGTGATGGTGACAAAAGACTTCATATGGTCAGAGTGCTTGAGTCAGTCTTAAATGTCAAATCCTCCCTAACACTCCAATCTCACTAAACCTTTTAAATCCTCCATCCCTTTAATCCAATGAGGTCATGCATTTCTAAGTTAATTACTGTGGATTAATTTATGGTCCGTGTTTAAGCCAATCAACCAAACTGATGGAGACTCTTATAACTCCTTGAGCTGAAACATTTCACACAGAATCTCTACTTACTGGGCCCATATTAATAACTTCAGCCTGATCCAACTTTTCTTATCATTATCCCAGTCTCAAAATATCCATTCTCACACATAATTCACAGACGTCTGTCTATATTAATTAGAAAATTCAAGTAGTTTTTTTTTTTTTTAAGTGTAGCATACTTCTTCATAGGTCACACTTTGCACCTTCCCCTTAGGAGGCCACTGGGAATTAACTCTAGATGTAGATCTAGAAGAAGAAAGGAGGGGCGGATTGGGTCCTGAGAAGAACAGCCTGTTCTTGCTGGGAAATTGCTGCAAAGGTGTCCATTACAGTTCCCTAGAGCATTGCAAGATAACCCCTTTCAACAGAGGTGGAATGACTGATTCTACATAGAATGAAGAGCTTGCTTCTACAGGCAAAAAAGATTGAAAAGTATTTTGGAGCTCAGGGTCACATGCTTCATCAGTGTGTTTCCTACATGTCCCCATTCCAACATTCAAGATCCCATTTTTTCCTAACTGGTGCCCTCACTTCAATAGTACACACTTTGAGAGGCTGGAAATTTAATTTGCATTTTGATTCAGCCTCTCACAAGATGAAATTCTAGATTTGGTTTTCAGCAATCTCAGCTCTGTGGCTTCAGGACATATGTGGCTCTTTCAAGATAGACATAGATGCTTTCAGGTCATTTATGCAGTGCTTTAGCTACACATTTGAATAAATGAGCTCATCCACTTCTTTCTCCTACTTTACTTAGAGATATTGCGAGCAACCAGACAATCTTATTCTACGGTCAGTTAGACAAAAAATGTACATAAGCCTAGTTCCTTATGTTGACCACCTCCATGCATTGACTAATTTGTTATAGTCTTTTGGCTGGTAAACTTACTGAGGCTCTACTAGGTTATTCTTCTATGATACTACTGAGAAAATATTGCCAGTTTAAGGAGGACCAAACTATATGACAAGAAAATACAGTGAAGTGTCCTGAATATGAAAATAGATGACCAAATGTATGTTATAGAGTGCATTTTGGCAAAAAGAGAAAAGGTCATAATACCTTCAATTTATTCATAAATTGTTTCACAAAATAATAATGTTAATATTTATGAAATGAAGGTAAATAGAAAATGGAAAATATAGCAGAGTGTGCAGGTGATCTATAGTGAGTTGGCAAAAAGGGGCTTAACATTTCCTTCAACTAGAACAAACTGTAGATACATTTCTTTGTGCCTCTTGTTCCCTGACCTCACTGAAATTAGGGGATTTACTTTGTGTCACATGTCACTTTTGACACTTCTTGCCAGGGCCCAGGACTGGCCAGGTCTCGGGCCCAGCTTAACTAGGTTCCGGACATGGACTGCTAAGTTACCTTGCTCAGGTACAGTTTCTCTTAGGTGCCTGAGGGCTATCTATTTTAACTGGATAGAGAGAGAGAGAGAGACTTAGAAAGAGTAAAGCAGTCTTCTTAGAATGGATAGATCTTAGTCTTTAGCAGAGTTTGGTAATCTTCAGCAGAGAGACGCTGTGCTGGCTTTCTGCAGGCACGAGAGGAGACAGAGTCAGAGTAATGGAGTCCGTGATAGAATGTACATGCTCCTTGACTGCCTTGTCCTCCAGCCTAATGTAAGGTTGATCTCGTGCCTCTCAACACCACAGGTGCGGAGACTGCCAATTCACCACTGCCCTCATCTCTCGAGCTCTCGTGCTTGTTAGGAGAGCTGAATCCCTCTCCATGCCCTTTCCACCCAGGTGTTCCATTATTGAGCTATACAGGTATTTCTTATAACTCTTGCTCCTCCTAGCCATAGGTTATATGGGCTGCAACAACTTTGAAAACATAATTATAATTTTTTTGCCTTGCCCCTTTGAGACATGATGCCCCTGGCATCTTTTGCCAGTTTTATAATCCAAGAATGTCTTTCTCTAGGGTCTGGAAGCCATCTCTTTGAAATGTAATCATCAAGAACACTCACTCCTATTTCTTAGTCTACGTGAGAGGGTAGGAGCCTAATTTCAGCCTTTCCTGGAGTAAGGCTATATATAAGACATCCTTTCAGGAAGATGGAAAAGAGTTTACATTTTCTTTGGTTCAAGTAAATTAGCTAACAGAAATGGCAGGCGGTGCCTGTGGCTTAGTGAGTGGGGTGCCGGCCCCATATACCGAGGGTGGCAGTTCAAACACGGCCCAGGCCAAACTGCAACAAAAAAAATAGTCAAGCATTGTGCTGGGTGCCTGTAGTCTCAACTACTCAGGACGTGGAGGCAAGAGAATCACCTAATCCCAAGAGCTAGACGTTGCTGTGAGCTGTTTCATCATAGCACTGTACCGAGGGTGACAAAGTGAGACTCTGTCTCTAAAAAATAAATAAATAAAATAAAATAAAGTAAATTAGCCAACAAAAGTGGCTTAGTTATAGAAAAATAAAACTCATTTAAAACAATGTGAACACAATGTACTGGACACGCCCTGAGATCAAAGTCCTTCCTGACATCCTCTCATACCTTTCCACTGGCTTACCCAAGAATTTAAATCCCACTCCCCTGTAGGAAAGACTATTAGTTAATGGGAAAGAATTGCTTGCTGTAAGTGTTCAGTGACCATAATGGAAAAATTTGTTATGTCTTCAGTCCTCACTTTTGAGTAGTAGCATCTCCATAGATTTAGACCAAACCAAAAAAAAAAAAAATTAAATTAAAAAAGAAGTATTCTGGGCAGTGCCTGTGGCTCAAAGGAGTAGGGCACCCGCCCCATATACCAGAGGTGGTGGGTTCAAACCCGGCCCTGGCCAAAAACTGCCAAAAAAAAAAGGCCTGAAAATTATTATATGAGCACCTAACAGTTGTATATATATTTTATAGTATGTATGACATTTTGATACAGGTGTACAGTGGGTATCAATCAGGAAGTCTGTTTACTGAAAATTGGATATTACAGGATGCTTTTTAAAGATTTTTTTTCATTTGTTTTGAAGATAAGTCTTCCATTTAGTTTATTCAATTGGCCATTTTGACCTTCTCTTTCCATTGGCCATTTTGACCTTCTCTTTCCATATTTCTATTTCATTTTCCCCATGCATTTTCATTTTATTTTAACTTTACTTGGAGCTCTCACCTTGAATGCTCTATTTTTTTATAATTCAATAAATGTTAGAAAATTGCCCCTAAGCTAATCTAACACAAAATGTTTTGACGTGATCTAATCCTTAATCACCACTTAAATAAAAGTTAATACTTCTGATAAAATTCTTACAGAGTCAACTGGAGTTAAGTGACTTTTTTGAATTGAAATCATATACATATCAGGAGGGAGAAATTTAAAATTTAATAGCTGTTTTATTCACCATTAACATTTAAGAAGATTGCTTTAGTTTTAATTAGTATTGTTTTCTGTCTACCA
The DNA here is from genome assembly GCA_963573935.1 of Arctocebus calabarensis. Lineage (NCBI taxonomy): Eukaryota > Metazoa > Chordata > Mammalia > Primates > Lorisidae > Arctocebus > Arctocebus calabarensis. Next base: position 15,417 of record CAUYON010112112.1, on the reverse strand, counting down.
GAACCAGAAAGTGATGGAAATTCTTTTTTTTTCTTTAGAAAATATAGGAAAAAAATAAGAAAGATAATATTTTATATTTTAAGGCTGAATACTAAAATCTGGGTATCCACATCATGCATACTTCTGCTTTATCTCAACTACCTGTACTCAGAATAAAAATTTAAAAGTATTTTGACATTCTGCTCCAAGGTCAGGGATTCTATGGCAGGAGTACCCTATCAGGAGACCATGAGACTATGGTAACAGTCAATCATGTCTATCTCCAAACAACAAAAAAAAACAAACATTTCCACTGAAGCTAAAGTGTCTCCAAGTACCCTGGAGCTGTTCAAAATACAGTTGTTTTCATTGTTCCTTTTCTATATTACCATTTCATTTCCCTCCATGTATTCCCATTTTGTATTTTAATTTTATCTGGAGCCCCCAACTTGACTATTCTATATGTCATGACCCAGTAAATGTTTTATAAAAGACCTTTGAGCTAATCTAGCCCATAAAGAAATTGCTGTGATTTGATACATAATTACTGTTGGAAAAGATGTTAATGTTTCTGATAAAATGCATCCAGACTTTTCTTAAAATGCTATTATAACATTTTTGTGGGACTATCATAATTTACTCTACCAGCTGTCCATTGGGAATCAAATGTTATTTTATTGGTTAGTGATTTATTTTTCTTATAAGAGCCTAAAAGGAATATTTAATTTCCTATAAAATACCTCTGCTAAGTTTAAATTATAGAATTGGCTTGTTAGTGTTCATTTTGCAAAAATAAAAATTAAAATATAATTTTTATGTATTTAAATACTATCTCACAATCTTTTATAAAATAATGCAAATATTTTATTTCACTGTTAATTCTACTTCAATTATTTTTCTTCAGTTTATTTTAAAGGTATGTTCTTGTGTGTATATGTGTATGAATACATCTATATTATCCATTAATTCCATGTTCTTCCCTACTTCCTTCATCTTAAAGAATGATTTACAATCTTTACCTTATCAAAACCCAAACTTTAAAGGCATCTTTTTCAATTTTTGTAATAAGAGAATAAAAAATGGGTATAAAAGAACAGAAACAATTAATATTGAAATATTGAGAGAAGAGTAGTTTAATTTTAGAAAATAAAATGAATCTGGGTACAGGAGAATTACAAAAATAGTAAAAGCTACATAACTTGGGATTGGGGCTGAACAACCAAGGGAATTATAAAAAGACAATAAGTAAAGGGGAAAGAAGGGATAATTAAGAATTAGAATTTATATGCCTTTCATATTTTTTTAGAAATGCCAGAAAAAAAAATGTATTTCTTTTGAAGTTAGTTCAAGAGACATGACCTTTTTATCAGATATAAGGATTCACATAGATAGATATAGTAAGTGAGATAATGCATTTTCTAAATTAATGTGTTGCCTTTTTGATGAGCAAAAGATAGAATCTGGAAAACTAATAAATGATGTCTTTCAGGAAACAGGGTCAGACAATTAAGTTCACAAGATCGTCCCAGAAAAAATGCTACATTCCTCACTGCTGAATATGGTCAGCTATGGTGCTATGGTCACCTTGGAAGTCCTCCTCTTGGTTGCCTGGTGACTGCAGTGATATTCAGCAATGATGTACACAGCACTTTTCTAGGATGAGTTCATAGACTTAATTTTCAGAACTTGTGGCACAACAGCTATGATGTCCATTCCAGAAAAAAAATGGTTCCAAAATTGTTCTCAAAAGTGGACTATGCTTTGCCATTGGTACATAACTTCCCAAGGGGAGTACCTTGAAGGCAACTGTAGTGGTATTCAGCAGTGAGGCTGTAGCACTTTTTCTAGGATGAGTTCACAAACTTAATTCTCAGAACTTGTATGAAGAAGCTCATACTAAAATGCTCATTATCTCTAATCATCAGAGAAATGCAAATTAAAACTATCTGAAAAAGTCCCAGATCTTCAGATGCTGGCTGGCATGGATGCGGAGAGAAGGCAACACTTCTATAATGCTGGTGGGATTGCAAACTAATATAACATTTATCAAAAAAACTATAGAGAATCCTTAAAGAACTAAAAGTCAACCTTCCATTTCACCCTCAATTCCATTACTAGATATCCACCCAGAAGAACAGAAATCATTTTACCACAAAAACTTTTTCACCAAAATGTTTACTGCAGCTCAATTCACAATTGCCAAGTTGTGGGAGCAACCCAAATGTACATCAACCAATGACTGGATGCATACAACAAACTGTAGCATATATGTACCATGGAGTACAGCCATAAGAAAAGGTGAAAACTTTACATTTCTTGTGTTTACCTGGATGGAGTTAAAACACATTCTTCATAGTAAAACATCTCATGAATGCGAAAAATATAGCCAATGTACTCAATACTAGTATGAAACCAATATATAAACAACTTTATGCTCACATGAATGATAAAACACAAGTATACTGCAGCAGGGAGGGAGGGGAGAAGCAGCAGAGAGGAAAAGGAGGAGGGAGGGTAATTGGTAGGAGGAGGAAGGGCAATTGGAGAGATCTCACTTAATGTCACAATGTGAGGAGGTTTAGCATGCTCCCTGGGTGAAGGGCTCAACTTCACCTTGAACTTTACCTTAGAATTGAAAACAATGTAATCTAAAAATTTCTACCCTCATGTTAATTTGAAATTTAGAAAAGCTCATATATTCATAGAGGAATTAATGTTGTGAATACTGATATTTCATGGTACATTGAGGGGCAAATAAAGAAATGATGATCTACCTAACTCTGAGTGGAAGGTAATATTGACAGTGAAAGAGAAAAAGAAGAAGTCAATTCTCAGGGAGAATTTAAGAATATGCAAAATGTCTAGGCATATGTCTAAAAGAGTTTTCCCTATGTTTTCTTCCAAAATTTTTATGGTTTCATGCATTATATTTAAGTATTTCATCCATCTCAAATTAATTTTTATATATAGGGAAAGATAAGGCTCCTAATCCTATTTTCCTAGCACCACTTATTGAATAGAGTTCATTTTCCCCAGTGTATATATTTTTTTCTCCCAGTGTATATTTTTGTCTGCTTTGTCAAAGATCAGTTGGTTATAGGTATATGGCTTTATTTTTGCGTTTTCCATACTGTTCCACTGGCCTGTCTCTACCTTTATATCAGTACGATGCTGTTTTGGTTACAATAGCTTTATAATATTATTTGAAGGTAATGTGATCTCTCTAGATTTCTTCTTTTTGCTTAGAATTCTTTTTCCTTTGGATATTCAGGGTCTTTTTTGGTTCTAAATGAAGTTTAAGTTTTTTTTAGGTCTGTGAAATTAGAGATTGGCATTTTTTGTGGAAACTGTATTAAATCTATGAATCATTCTGGGCAGCATGGCTATTTTAACAATTTTGATTCTGCCAATCCATGGGTTAAGAATAGTTTCCATTTGTTTGTATCACCTGTGATTTCTTTCATCAGTATTTTGTAGTTCTCTTTGTATAAATCATTCACCACCTTTGTTAAGTCTTTTTCAAAAAGTTGATGACTAAGGCCTCAAAGGCAAATGCAATAATAACAAAAATAAACAAATGAGATAATTAATTTAAAAATATTTTTTCACAGAAAAGAAAAAAGAAACAAATGAGATAATTAATTTAAAAATATTTTTCACAGAAAAGAAAAAATCAACAGAGTTCATTGACAGCATACAGCATGGGAGAAAATATTAACAAACTATACATCTAACAATGGGTTAATACCCCAATTCAACAGGGAATGCAAACAAACCAGCATGAAAAAACCTTAACAACCCCTTTAAAAAGTGGCCAAAAGACATGAACAAAAGTTTTTCAAAAGGAAATAGACAATAGATTAGCATTTCATGGAAAAAGTTATTAAATAACTTGAGAGAATATGCAAACATTGTTTAGTGTTCTATATTTATTGAAATCATAAAGCAATTATTTGAATTACTTTGTTGACATTAACAGCAAAATTTATGAAGTCTTTAAAACAGATTTTGATAAATATTTCTTGGCATGTTAAAACTTTTAGTTAAAATGTAAAGCCTAATAATACCAGTTCAAGTTATTGAGATTTTAATATTTAGTATTATGAAATTTACTGGAGAAAAAATAGGATGCCATTTAAAAAGATGACACTTTATAAGTCAGCAAAAGATATATTAATTAGGAGTGTTTGGTTCTTGATCCATTATTGCAATTCTATTTAAATATATTGGGAAATGTTCATTTAATACTTCAGCAGTTTTACCATCTTTGCTATCTCATTTCTCATTTCATGCTGAAGAGCTCTAATTTCTTCCATGATTAAGCTTTTGCTGTGATAATAATGAAAAATTATTTTAATTATGAGAAAGCATTATCCATAAGGAGTTGATGTCTTCTTTTAAGTGACACAGATATTCTTCTTTATTTAGAAACTATTCTGAGGTTCACACTTCTTTTATTTATTTCAGATTAATATGAACGTACATACTTTTGATTTTTATTATTTTCTGGGTCATGGTATTTCTAAGTTTTATTTAAATGTTTTCTTTAGTTGTAATGAGAATTAACATCTTTCAGTTTATTTTTAATTTATTTAATAAAGTATATTTATTATTTTCCTTTTTATTAAAGTTAGATATACAATAATTCATTGGTTTAGTTTCTAATACAATTCTATGTGGTTATATATAGACCCAACAATCTACATCATATGATTGCAAATACAAGTACTTGATTTCATTCTCTCAATTATTCAATCATATTATAAAATTGTGTATATAGATGTAGTCGTAACCTTTTTATACTATCTACACGTTATTTTGTGTTAATCATTACATGATCAATTAGTCTGGATGAACACAGAATGTTCTCAAATTATTTTCTAGTCTTCACTAAGACAGAAAAAATGGAAGAAAAAAAGAAAATGGGAGAGTTTTTTCTACTATTTCTTGGCTCTTTCACTAGCTTTTTATCCCCCGTCCTTGCTCCTGTCTCCAATGTCAGTTTCAGTTTTTTGCTTTTTCAATATAGGTATTAATTCACTATGATGTGGGTTGTATGCCATTCTCACTCTCAGATCAACTACTCAATTTAGTTGTTCAGGGTTGGAAATGTCATTCATTTTGCAGTCTCTACTCTGTCCATTAATATGGCCCCAACTCTCTCTCTACACTATTTCTATACTTACCTTTAGCATGGACAACTTCTTTATCAGGCACATATATGTAATTCCTGAAGTTGCTCTCCAGTAGCTACTACAAAATCTCCTTAATGCAAACCAAACTTAGCTCTCTTCTTTTCTGTATCCTCAATATCGCGTTTTTTTCTTGGGCTGCCTAGTAAATTTCTCTTTCTGACACCTTTTTTCAATCCATTGAATCTTTTCACAGGTGCCTCCCAAATTCAACCCATTCAAGTTTTAAACTTTACACTTAATCTAAACTACTTACATCTCAAAGTTGCAGTAAGAAAAAAAATCTCCTTTAATCTATTATCTTCATTGTAGACAGTTTTCTTATTAAACATTGAACTTAATTATGATTCTCCCCAATTTCAAATCACTTAACTGGTTTCCAAGGTCTTGTAGACCAAGTAACAATTTTCCTGTCATGGCTCCAAAAACATGGAGCCAAGACAGAAACATCTTCCTCTTGCTGTGCTGTGTAGTTACCCCCATCACACTTTCCCAGAAGTAGCAGTCTTTTCCATTCATATTTTAATATACCACACCCCCCTAGCTTCACAGACTACACATGGTTAATATTCATCTAGTTAATTTCTATCCATTCAACAATTCTCACCACAAAATTTTCTACATTATGGAATATAAAAAAAGGCAGGTATGCAAAGGCATGGTCATCATAACTTAGTAATGGAATATAAAGTATGATATAATTTAAATATAGTATTGATGAAAAAGTCATATTAATAATAAAACTAAAAGCTAACATATGGAGATTATAGATGTGTCAGATGTTAATTTATGTGCTTGACAGGGGCTATCATACTAAGCCTTATAAAAATTCATGAGGCCACTATGGGTATCTCATATTTTACATATATTGGAACTGAGGCTTAGATACAATGAGTAACTTGGCCAAAGTCACACAGTTAAGAGACGGTGAAGGTAAGAGATGAATTCATATTGCTATGGAGCTTCAGTATTGGGATCCGTCAGAGTCTTGCAAATTAAAAATCAAGAAAGCATGTTTTGTATCATGAGATCTTTTAAACTATTGACATGCCCAAGCAAAAAGGCTCTCTAGATAATTTTTAGATCACCTTATACTTTTCAGCACAATTCGTAACTTTTATTATACAATATGTTCTAGTGCAAGTCTATTATCACTTTTGTGATTTGGAGTAGTAAAACACACAACAACTTACATCTGAGAAAGGTAGTTAGATTGAATTTAATTAAAATTAAAACATGCTCAATTTTCTTGAATAGCTTTTGTTTAATGACAAAAGAAAATGCGTTTCTTTATTGATATTCACGTCTTTATTTCTGTTGCTTTTTATGCCCTGAATTAAAAATTAATTGAAAATAGTTTAAGGTGTTTTATCTAGGGAATATTTGCTAAATCAAATTTGGTTGATACTACCATTCAAAATTCACAGTGATTGAGATAATTTTATGCTACAGCAAAATGATAGTTATTAATCATCAAAGATTATTAATGAATTGCTGTATTTGAGATGCTCTGCTATAACAGAAGGCCAATATAGGTGGAACTCTTATCAATGATGAGAACAGGCAAAGATGGTAGGGAAAGAGTAAAAAAACAGATGGGCTGAGTCAAACACACCACATGGGTAGACTGTTTACCCAAAGTCTGGAAAACACATAGCACATAAATTCAAAAATAAATATAAAATATAAATATGTAAGCATTTTAAAACCATATAACATAAGTTTTGTTTTATACATGTGCATTTATATTCATATATTTGGAAGATAATTCCAGTAGGCTTTTATTTTATTTTAGTTTAGTTTACATATTTTTCACTTTATTGAAATTCTTTCTTACAAAAGGTCTGGTCTGATGTATTTTAGGCCAGGCCTGATTTGCTTTAGTCCCAGAAACATAAGTCCATGATCATCTCCATGTCCTCTTAAGTAGGTATGTAAACTAGTAGACTTTAATTTTTAAGGTTCAAATACTTTTTTCCTTAAGGTTCAAACATTGTTTTCCTTTGATATAGAACATTCTGTTTTCCTCAATGAAAAGATTAAGAGAGTTATATGCATCTTCATACGTTGAACAATTGGATTCTTGGCCAGAAGCCAGAAGGGAGTTGGGAATTTATTTTGTTCAATGTGACGTCTTTCCACTTTTAGTTTTTTTTTTTTTTTTTTTAACACGAACTTTGCAGTTGAGCTATGTAGTACAGAGTGTTATGTTTATATATGCATACATATATTGGCTCTGGAAAAAGATGCATGAGTATATGCGTGGTTTGTTTTGTTTTGTTTTGTTTTATTCTTTGATAACCGGTGCACTATAGTTTTCTTCTTTTTTTTATTGAATCATAGCTGTGTACATTTGTGCAATTGTGGGGTACAATGTGCTGGCTTCATATACAATCTGAAATATTTTCATCAAACTGTTTAACATAGCCTTCCTGGGAAGACTGAAACTGGACGCATACCTTTCATCATTAACTAAGATAGACTCTCACTGGAATAAAGATTTAAACTTAAGATGTGAAACTATAAAAATACTAGAAGAAAGTGCAGGGAAAACTCTTGAAGGAATTAGGCTGGGGGAATATTTTATGAGGAGGACAATTGAAGCAGTATCAAAAATACGCTACTGGGACCTGATCAAACTAAAAAGTTTCTGCACAGCCAAGAACACAGTAAATATAATAAGAAGACAGCCCTCAGAATGGGAGAAAATATTTGCAGGTTATGCCTCCAACAAAGGTTTAGTAACTAGAATCCACAGAGAACTTAAATGAATTAGCAAGAAAAGAACAAGTGATCCCATCTTAGGGTGAGCAAAGGACTTGAAGAGAAACTTCTCTAAAGAAGATAGGTGCATGGCCTACAGACACATGAAAAAATGCTCACCATCCTTAATCATTAGAGAAATTCAAATCAAAACTACTTTGAAATATCATCTAACTCCAGTAAGGTTAGCCCACATCACAAAATCCCAAAACCAGAGATGCTGGCGTGGATGTGGAGAAAAGGGAATACTTCTACACTGCTGGTAGGAATGCACATTAATACGTTCCTTTTGGAAGGATGTTTGGAGAATACTTGGAGATCTAAAAATAGACCTGCCATTTGATCCTATAATTCCTTTACTAGGTATATACTCAGAAGACCAAAAATCACATTACAAGATATCTGTACCAGAATGTTTATTGCAATCCGATTCATAATTGCTAAGTCATGGAAGAATCCCAAGTGCCCATTGACCCATGAAAGGATTAATTAATTGTGGTACATGTATACCATGGAATACTATGCATCCTTAAAGAAAGATGGAGACTTTACCTCTTTCACGTTTACATGGATGGAGCTGGAACATATTCTTCTTAACAAAGTATCTCAAGAATGAAAGAAAAAATATCCAATGTACTCAGCCCTAATATGAAGCTAATTTATAGCTTTCATATGAAGGCTATAACCCCATTATAGCACAAGAATATCTAGAAAGGGGCACAGGAGGAGAGGGGAGGGAGGAGGATGGGTGGAGGAAGGGTAATTGGTGGTATCACACCTATGGTGCATCTTAGAAGAGTACAGATAAAACTCACTAAATGCAGAATGCAAATGTCTTCATACAATAATCCAGTAGGCTTTTAAATGGAATCTAATTTGATGGATATCTGAAGCCATACTTTTCATGTGCTTTTCATTATAATTACAGCTCAATCTGATGCTTTATTTATATATTAATATATTTTATTAACCTATTTTTATAAACCATGAAAGTGATCAGGGATCTGATAGTGCCTTTTTGTGACCTACAGCCATTGTAATACCTTACTCTTAAGTTGAAATGAGGCATTCCTCCCACAATGAACTTATTACTTAGTTGTAAATGTGGCACATCAATTCAGACTAACCAAAATTCTGAACTGTAGTTTCCTAGGCCACCATCCTTGCCTATTTCTATGTCTTATTAAGTTCTTCTAAACATGTGATAAGGGATTCAAAAAGATACTGATTCTTAGAACAACCTGAGTATCAGGGTCAATGGTGCTCAGTACTCTAGTAATCTCACCAATATTAAGGTAAATAACAATGGAATTACTTGTCAGAGAGAAAGAATAGGCAACTCTATCTGGACACGAAAAAAGAGTTTTTCTCTGATGGTAACGTAATATGAACACATGATACTTAGATGGCTTTTAACCGTCTCACCAAGTTAAAGCAAATGTTCGAAACTACCAGCCCTACTAAGAGCACAAAATGATTCCAGCATGAAAATCTTGATTTACTTAGTTATCTTGATATTTGGATTAGAATATGGAAGTAATGGACAAATTATTTTAGAAGAGAAAAGAAAAATTGATAAATGAAAGGGAAGCATGAAAATGAACAGATGATTTGTTATTGATTTTATCAATATTGGATATATTATTGCCCATAAGTTCATAGATTTGCTAGAACATGATGTAGTATTCTTGTTTGTCTAGAAAGGAATACATCTCACGCCAATAAAACTCATTTCTTTCCAGTAAAGTTAACTTCCAACATCCTCCAAAGAATGAATGATTTAATTTATTGTAAGTGCCCTAGTAACCTATACACTCAGTGATCAGGCTGACATATGGACTAATAGTACCCCAATTCACTATTAATTCATGACCAACCCGAGAGTTAAAATATGCCTGAAATTAACTTACATGGGATAAAAATATGACAAGAAACATGAAGAATTTTCTAAAACCCTGTGTTTTTCAGTAATGATCATAATATATCCTCTTTCTCTGCTCTTCTGTTAAACTTTTAGCTTTATAATGTTCTAGCTTCCTAAGTCTTATCCCTAGCTTCAACTCCTCTCTTAAAAATTTATGCTTGCTACTGGAGCCACTGGAACCTATTCTATTTACTCCAGCTTTAATATTTTAATTGACAGTTTTTGAATACCATATTCATCCTGTACATGTCCTAAGGTTCACATGTTGTACTTTTAATAAACAGAAATCTTCACAATGCAACCATTCTAATTCTCAATGTACAGATTCCAAAACTGAGAGCTAAGCCATCCAATAATCAAGTGACAGTGCCAGAAATTTAAGTCACTTCTATCTGACTCTAATGATTGTTCCTTTCACCAACATATAGCACAGCTTTCTCACTTTAATGGTAATAAAAAATGTGCCTCTTCTTTTACGGAACTCTTCACCAAGGGGCTCCCCAAAGAAGGCTTCTTTTCTTTCACAGACCTCAAAGGTGAATTGGGCTTCACAAACTCCTTCCTCTCTAATATCAATCTAAACTCACATTTTGTAGCTTTCCTGCAAGTAATTCTTCATTTTCATGAGTATTGTTCTTCCCAAATCCCAACTCAACACTTGCTCCCTGTGCTCACCATTTATCTCTATTCTTCTTCAGGGAGACAACAGGATATATCAGGCGTGAATTATTTTGATATCTCTCAGTTTGCTTGCCTCACACTTATATTCCACCTCCAAACATTTGTTTTAGTTTTCCTGAAGCATAAGGGGGAAAAAAAATGTAAAATCTGATGTGCCAATATATGGATTCTTTTAAAAAATGTCTATGCTATGCTTTCACAGGTAGCTTTTTGTAACAAACACCTCACAGAAAAGTGAAGTTGGTGTGCGTGTTCTCCCCACTGCTGGCTGCATGAGCTGATCTCAGTGCCGGGACTCCAGTAAAGATAAGTTTCCTTAATCTCAGATATCTACTAATGACAAGTGAGCACAAAGACAGTTTGTGCATCAGTGAATAAATGTTATGGGTCCATGAAATTTTGTAATTGCATTTTTTTTTCTCAGAATAGCAGAAACATCATCTCCTCATCTTCTAAAGGTTTACATGTAGTCTTCTATTGGAATGAATTAATTTTCTATTCCTAGATTAAATTTTGTCCACTTCTACTTGTTTTGAGTACTAATGATTTTATGAAAAACAAATCTATAGCAGAAATGATATAGAGAATTTAAAAATTAAATGTTTTCAAATGTGCCTTCTTAACCTGATAAGAATACCTTAAGTTTCTCAAAAACTAAAAGTTGACCTACCATTTGATGTGATCCATCAATCCCACTATTGTGTAAAAAAAAAAAAAAAGTCATTTTATCAAAAGACACTTGCATTCAAATGTTTATTTTAGCACAATTCGTAATTACAAAGAAGTGGAATCAACCCAGGTACCCATGGAATTATGAGTGAATTAATACATTGGTGTGTCTATACCACGGAGTACTACTAAGTCAGGAAGAAGGATGTATTGATGCTTTTTGCAGCAATTTCAATGGAAATGACTATCATTATTCTAAGTGAAATATCTCAAGAACAGAAACACAAACACCACATACACTCACTTTTAAATAAGTACTAATTGTTAAGTCCATGTGTGCACCAAGGAAGTAAAATTCAGTGGAAATCAAGAAGTGACAGGGCAGGATAGGTAGGGTAAAAATCTACTTAATGGGTACAGTGAACATTATTTGTGTGACATGCACATTCAGAACCCTGAATTGAGCATTACAAAATCAATCTATGTAACCAAAAACATTTGTACCTACATAATATTTTGAAATAATTTTAAAATAAATAAAATTAAAAGAAAAAAATGATTTTGTTTTCACTGCTTATTTGATATTTTCTTATCAAATGCTGAATAAATGACTTATTTGCAAAATATTGAAATATAAACAATACTTCATAGATTAAACCTACATAAAATTTATCATTTAGTAAATACAATCCAAAAATTCAACAAAGCACATATAGAGAAATTAATAAAAAAAAAATTATTAGGAAAGCTGTACCTGTGTGGGATTTTAAACAAATAGGCAAATATATCTGCCCAATGAACTCAATTAAAAAGTTGAGACCCTACTTGCTTCACAATTTTTTTCTATGAAATATTTCTATAAACCTTAGATATCTAATAAATGTTGCCATAAACCCTCCAGCTATTGTTTTAAAAATTATATATCACAGTGACTATAAAAAGGTAACATTTCTAATTATCACTGAGACACAGTTAAACTGGTAGAGTACATAATAACAATAAAATGAATATCTTCAATTATTTTCAGTTTTTATTATTTCATCAGCCTATCACTAATTGGTTTTAGGCAAAGATAAACTACATACTTTGGCATATCCAGACCTGGGATTTCTGCCACATAATTTTAGCAAAAGAAAACAAACATAAAAAGTTGTTGACTATTCCCAAAAGATTGCTTGAAACAATATATTACTGAATTTAAAATGTAAAATGCATAAACCAGGTTACACTGACTGCATTTGTTAGGAAAAGTCCCTCTTATAATCGTGTTTTGTTCTTGTACCCTCAATGAATCCCCAACAATAAAAAAAAAGAAGAAAAATCCTAAAATGTGATCTTATGAATGTACTATGAACTCGGTCTAAAAATGATGTATTCCTAAGCACACTGTCATTGACAGATTTAAAAAAGATGTTGATTTTGTATGAATTTGATTTTGATCAAATTTCAACTCAAACTCTATAATCTGTTACATGATTATATTAAGCCCATACCAGTCATTATAAGGAAATAAAGTGCAAAAATCTCTCATCCACAACTCAACAATCCATAAAGCCGTAAAATCTAGAAGCACAATGCAAGGGTACACGTCAAGATAACTAAGAGTAAATTATAAATGTTTTACCACAAAAAATAAGTGAGGTGATGGTTATGATAATCAGTTTGATTTAAGCATTTTCCACTTTGTATGTCAAATCATCACATTGTAGCCCATAAATGTATACAGTTATGATTTAATAAAATTTTTTTTTAAGAATACAGAAAATGTATAAAAGATAAGAAGGTAAATTCAAGATTGTCTTGATAGATAGAGAATAAACACACTTAATAAACTAGACTAAACTCCCCATAAACAAGCTGAAAAGACAGAGGGATAGGAGGACATGCTGAAAGCTTGCCAGTCTCCAATTTTCTGAAGGTTCCTAGGTGCACACACAGGAGCTGGCTGATGAACACGGAAGATCAGTAGGGGAAAAGAGGTCACGTGCTACAAAACATACACGCTCAACGGCTATAATGATCACATACATTCGAATATGCAGCAGAGATCACAGACTCCACAGAGCATACTTACGTAAGACTCACAAAGAAGGCTAAGAGTATGATAAAGCGAGAGAACAACCAGGCAAACATCCAAGCTCTGAGCACTACCCCCCCAATGTTCACACAAGGGCACCAGCCAGCTGAGTCTTTTAAGCATGTCTTGTCTAACCCACAAACATATTGGGTCTGAGTGTTGCCAGGAGAATTTTGGACTTAAAACTCAAAAATTGTCAAAAAAATCAATAATTAGAAGCTTAATCAATTAAATGCTTCCGCCTTACTTTAGCTAAGAATCAAAACCAGACTCCCAGGCATTTTGAGAGATAATGGTAAATATCTTCCAGCACAACTGTAGAATAACTTTGGCCTCCCCAATGCCCCACTGCCATGTAGGATGACCTTCCGGAAGCTTTTTGTATTATAACAAAGACTTGAGTGAAGTTGTACAGTCTGCTACATTCTGTGAGGAAGTGTCTAAGAATTGAGATAAAATTAATGTGGAGACATTAGGATTAACAGATGGTTCCAGAAGCAAATGTGTCAGTACTTTTTATATAGGCATATAGTCATATTTTGATTTACAAGAAGTTAGGGAGAGTAAGAAGGAAGTTTATTCTGACTTATGACCTCAAGCTTATTATCAAACCTCCCTAACCATTCATTCTGGTATTTAATGTCGTCTCTTTAGAATTATTCCTGAAAAGCTTTAGTTAGAAATTAAGATATTCCTTAACAGTTGTTTTACGTAGGATCACTTATTTTAAATTATGAGTCTTCAGAACTATTAGTACTTTATAATTTAAAAGTTACTTTAAAATTTTTTTTCATTAGTATAGGAAAGCAAAGATCAACACTTTGGAAATTAAATGGAAAATACTTAATTTGTTTTACATTGCTTACTTAAAAGCATGAACTAAATCTCTAAACTATAAGTTAATAAAATGCTAAAATATAACTGCAAATGCAAATGCCCTTTGTCCATATCACTGGTGATGCACTGTTAAATAGCGCATTTAGTTTAAATCACAAAAGATTTGCCAATATTAATGCAATGAGATTTTCCAAATGAAAGAGTTTCTCACACATGTTGATTGATAACCGTGGATTGATTCAAAGCTCTGGGAAAAGCTGAGTGATGTCAAGCAGTTGGCAACTATGTAGATTGATCAAAGTAATACCTCACTGCTCTGGAGACAATGACAGGAACGCATGCTGAATTTGACAGGTTCACCGACATTAGCATTAATAGGTTCACATTTCACTGCAGGTGCATCAGGCTACAAACTGAACTGCTCGCTACCAGTGGCCCTTGAGGAAGAGAAATAATTCACGCTATCAGTTATTGTGCAGATAAGCAAGGAGTGGTTACAACATAAAAGAGATAGAGCAGACAAGCTGTACTTCCTCCATAGTATTCTTTAAATTGCATCTGTCCAAACATTCCACCATACCAAATGAATACCAATAACCAAAAAGATAAGTCCTGCACGATATTGGATACTCCGAGGGAAATCAAGAGGTGTAATTAAAAGGAGCAGAGTAGTTCAAGTACAGAAAATAAAAGCAGGAAAATATGAAAGGCCACGATGTGTTCAACATTGTAAGAGACGCCTGGTATAAAAGGAGTTGTTTGCAATTAAGAGCTCCAAGTCATACTCAGGGAGGAACAAACTTTAGTAAATCAGATAATGAGAGTGATACTTAATGCCTTAAAAAACAGATTCTGATTTCTTCTTTGAATAGTTTTTGTAAAAAGCTAAATATTCTTAAATTGTGCTGTGAAATAGGATAAAATTTTATGTTTTAGGGAAAATTCATCATTAAGTTTTGTGACAAGCTGATAGAAGTTTAAAAAATCCAGAGTTAAGATGACCATGACAAAGCCAGATGGTCAGCCTTCCTCTGGGTAAGTTTTTACCTAGACTAAAAAATTATCAGTAAAAATGGAAAATATACAAGAAAGATAAATTACTTTTTTTTTTTTTTTGTGGAGACAGAGTCTCACTCTATCGCACTCAGTGGAGTGCTGTGGAGTCACAGCTCACAGCAACCTCCAGCTCTTGGGCTCAAGCGATTCTCTTGCCTCAGCCTCCCAGGTAGCTGGGACTACAGGCACCCGCCACAGCAGCCGGCTAATTTTTTATGCAGTTCAGCCGGGGCTCGGTT
>CAUYON010112111.1:0-15151 GCA_963573935.1 Arctocebus calabarensis | reverse complement strand
TTTTTTTTTTTGTAGAGACAGAGTCTCACTTTATCGCCCTGGGTAGAGTGCCGTGGCGTCACACTGCTCACAGCAACCTCCAGCTCTTGGGCTTAAGCGATTCTCTTGCCTCAGCCTCCCTAGTAGCTGGGACTACAGGCTATTTTTTTGTTTTTGCAGTTCGGCCGAGGCCGGGCTTAAACCCGCCACCTTCAGTATATGGGGCCAGCGCCCTGCTCGCTCAGCCACAGGAGCCGCCCATAAGTGTATATTTTTTTAGCATGGCTATTTTCTAACCTAATTTTTGCTCAGATCCTCTATAATATCTTTATATTTTTGCCTCATCAATCAGTCAAATAGAGAAAGGAATTGCATTAAAATTGCTAAGATCAGAGCGGCGCCTGTGGCTCAGTGGGTAGGGCGCCAGCCCCATATACCAAGGCTGGTGGGTTCAAACCTGGCCCTGGCCAAATCGCAACAACAAAAAAATCCGAGCATTCTGGTGGGCACCTGTAGTCCCAGCTACTCGGGAGGCTGAGGCAAGAGAATCGCCTAAGCCCAAGAGTTGGAAATTGCTGTCAGCTGTGTGATGCCACGGCACTCTACCAAGGGTGATAAAGTGAGACTCTGTCTCTACCAAAAAAACAAAAAACAAAAAATCGCTAAGATCATAATTCTATAAGCCAACTGTTGCTATAAAACATTGCCTTAGTCTCCACAATAATTTGTATAAACAAAGTCATATATTTTTGACTAGAAAATTTAATGATGAATCAGTTCTGAACCAAGACAAATAGTGCTAAATTCTTAATTGCAGTTGTTGCCTCCAGAGAAATAAGGAAAATAATTAGCTGATGACAGAAAAACACTCCCTGGGAAATTACTGAGCGCAGTAACAAAAAATAAACAAATAAAACATCCTTCTTAAAAATAGTCATCATAAAATTTGCCAATTAGAAACAACATGTGAAGGATACACGTTAGTTTATACCTTATTTTCACTAAGAATTTTAAGAGGTTTTTTGGGGGGAGGGGTGTTTTGTCTCCCTCAGTAGAGTGCTGTGGCATCACAGCTCACAGCAACCTCAAACTCTTGGGCTCAAGCGATTCTCTTGTCCCAGCCTCCCAAGTAGCTGGGACTACAGTTAACTGCCACAATGCCTACCTATTTTTAGAGACAGGGTCTTGCTCTTGCTCAGGCTGGTCACCAACCTGTGAGCTCAGGCAATCCACCCACCTTGGCCTCCCAGAGTGCTGGGATTACAGGCATAAGCCACCGCGCCTGGCCCAATTTTTAGAGTCATTTAGGAAATGAGTGTACTTGGGAAGGACAAGGAACTGTTGAGATGCACTTGCCCACCTCCAAATATCCTCCACAAATTGATTTCCCAGCATTATTTTAGGGAAGTAAAGTCACAGCAGAGTGAAGTGGAGAAGAATCTCCTTCCTCCTCTTTGTAAATTGCACACAAAGTGGGATTTTAACTGTTTTATCTTCTGATCTTACTAACGTGGCCTTTAAGTTACTTTCTTAGACTTGATACCAATTGCTTGCGTGGTGATTTGTGACCCTTAAGTGTATTTTAATTTTTGAAAGTAGCAAATTATAGGAAATTTGGAAGGTAGAAGAAACCAGCACCTTATAAAGATGCTATTTCATATGTTAATGTGTTATCTTCTATTTGTAGTATTTTTTCCTATGTCCTTCGTTTTCTTACAATATGGTAATATTAGAGTATAAATTATTTGTTATTCTGTTTATTCCACTTAACACATGTCATTACAGTCTTCATAGTCATTGCTTTTAATAGTAACAAAAGAACCCCATTGAGTGCATTTTTCATTGACTTCCTTAACTCTTCCCGTATTTATTGGGTAGATGGTTTTAAATTGCCAATAATGCCGCAGTCCACCTTTAGGGATAGAGTGTTCTTTCATATTTTGTAAAATATTTTTGAATTAAATTCCTAATGGCTTAGTTAGGGAACCGAAGAGAATGACCATTTCCATTATATTTCAACATCTAAAAAATATCTATTGGTAAAGGAATGAGTATAATGAAACCTGTGATCCTTTAAAGTTCTTGCATTTTATGACATGCTTGGAAAATACCTCACTATGCATAATGACCAGAAAACAGAATCCAGTCTAGATTAAGCACACCAATTCCTCTCCCTTCCTAATCTCCCCTCCCCCAACTTGAAATGAATTGAGTTTTCTGTTGTGTGGGTGTGTTTATTAGTTCATTTACTGGCTTCATATTAGTGTTGAGTACATTGGATACTTGCTTTTCCATTCTTGTGATACTTTACTAGGAAGAATGTTTTTCAACTTCATCCAGATTAATAAGAAACATATAAAGTCTCCATCTTTTGTGGCTGAATAGTATTCCCCGGTATACGTATACCACACCTTGTTAATCCATTCCTGGACTGGTGGGCATTTTGGTTGTTTTAATTGGAATTACCAGGGAGCAGTGACACCCTTACCATGATGAATGTTCACTTAACATGGTAGTTCCCCTTATTTTTTTCAAGTCATCTTTTATGCCATTTTGTTTCATAACTTACCATACCTATTTAGAACTGACAGATTGCTTATTATTTATTTCTATGTGTTTTTTTTTTTTTTTTTTTGGTATAGAAAGAGTCCCACTTTGTCCTCCTTGGTAGAGTGCCGTAGTGTCACAGCTCACAACAACCTCCAACTCCTGGGCTTAGGCGATTCTCCTGCCTCAGCCTCCCGAGTAGCTGGGACCACAGGCACCAGCCACAACGCCTGGCTACTTTTTTTCTTTTGTTGCAGTTTGGCCGGGGCCGGGTTTGAACCCACCACCCTCAGTATATGGGCACTCTACCCACTGAACCACAGGCACCGCCCAGTATGTTTTTTTTAAGACAGAGTCTCACTATGTCCCCCTCGGTAGAGTGCTGTGGCATCACAGCTCACAGCAACCTCAAACTCTTGGGCTTAGTCTCAGCCTCCAGAGTAATTAGGACGACAGGCACTCACCACAAAGCCTGGCTATTTTTTGGTTGCAGTGGTCATTGTTGTTTAGCAGGCCCAGGATGGGTTCGAACCCACCAGCCCAGGTATATGCAGCTGGCGCCCTACCCACTGAGCTGTGGGTGCCGCCATTTTTTGTTTTGTTTTGTTTTTGAAACAAGGTCTCTTTCTGTCACCTGTGCTGGAGGGCAGTGGCACCATCATAGCTTACTGCAACCTCCAACTCCTGGGTTCAGCGGATCCTCCTACCTCAGGCAGCCAGCCAGTGGTATCGATACTGGCCCAATCTCTCTTAACTGGGACTACAGGCACCTGCCACACACCCAGCTAATTTTTCTATTTTTTATAGAGACAGGATTTCATTCTTACTGAGGCTGGTCTCAAGCTTCCAGTCTTAAGAGATTGTCCTGCCTTGGCCTCCCAATATTTCTGTGTTTTTCATTGTTTTTGTGAATATCATGTTTTTGCCATATCATTTTCCAATATATATTGCTGTGCATGTAGAATTATTATTGATGTGTATATGTTTACCACGAATCAGTCACCTTATTAATTCTGCTCCTCACTTAATTCTTTTGAATTTCCTATGTAGACAATCATAACACCTACATATCATGCTGATTTTGTCTTTTCCCTAGGGCCTGTGGGCTAAATCCTCTGTGGCTACTTTCGTAAATAAAGTGTTGTTGCCACCAGCCTATATGTTTCTTTTTTTTTTTCTTTTCTTTTTTGAGACAGAGCCTCAAGCTGTTACCCTGGGTAGAGTGCCGTGGCGTCACAGCTCACAGCAACCTCGAATTCCTGGGCTCAAGCGAGTCTCTTGCCTCTGCCTCCCAAGTAGCTGGGACTACAGGTGCCCGCCACAACACCCGGCCAATTTTTGGTTGCAGCCATCATTGTTGTTCGGAGGGTACAGGCTGGATTTGAACCCGCCAGCTCAGATGTACCTGGCTGGCACCTTAGCCGCTTGAGCCACAGGTGCCGAGCCCTATATTTTTTTTTAGATATTGTCATGACAGTTTTTTCCCTACAACAGCAGACTTGAGAACAGAGATCATCTGACCTGCAGAACCTCACACACTATTTATGATTTGTCCCTTTACAGAAAAAGTTTGCCAAATTCTGCCGTAAAATAACTATATAGATCTTTTTTGGAACTTATATCATCTAAGACCACCAAAACACAAGGAAATAGTAGTGATAATGGTGGGACCCCCATGACTTGTATCTGATGTAACAACACTTTGGACGTTTTACAATTGGAATGATGACCCTTTTATCAAGTTAAGGAAAATACCAACCATTTCAACCTTAGAGGGAGGTTTTTATTAGGAATGAGTATTGGCGTTTACCAACTTCCTGTCCACTCTACACTGAGAAGATCATAGCGTCTATCATTAATATTTTAATTTAGTGCATTACTCTATTATAATTCCCACCAATGAGCTCTTCTTGCATTCCTGCTTATTCTGTATTATTCTTCTCAAAGAAAGAAATCAATTTTCTAAAATTTTATTTGGGACCTTTGTATACATATAGATGTTTATTTTTCCTTCCCCCCTCCTACCCTCCTTCCTTGTGGTATCCATTTGTTCTTTTCTTATTTTCTGATTGTATTTAAATGGCAACTTATTCTTTTTGCTGCATCATCCTAAAGGCGTCAATTATTGTTTAACAATCTCTCTTCTATTTCTTGCGTTCACTATGTTTCCTCAAGGATCAGTATTCTGGTTTTTTAGTCTTAATGTTCCCAGGCTCTTGCTTTCCCTTAAATATTTGATGAACCTTGGTCATCCATTCATAATTTTAATCAAAGGGTGAGAATAATGTAGAAGGTGGTGTGGATTCACTTGGGGCTGTAGAAAGCTCCTTCTGGACCACGAGGCAGACCGTAAGGTTTTATAGACCGATAGCTCTCCCCTGTGGGCTGAATAATGGTTAAACATGTAAGCGTTAGCCTCCATTGAGTGCTATTTGCTGCAGTCAGCAAAGCTGTGTTCTAGCTGTGGAACATCCGAGAATGCTTAGTGCATTTCACTGGAATGTGGAAAGTACCTTCCCACTCGCTTCTGATTGGTTGGTTGGCTGAGTGACTGCTCTGCCTGTCTGTCCTGAGGTCCCAGGCTTTCTGCTCTACTAATTTTTGAGACTCAAGAATCACTGTAGGAGGCAATGAGACACTTCTCCTAGCAGTTCTTGTTGGGGTTTTTTGTGTGTGTGCGTTTTGTTTGTTTGTTTTAGAGACAAAGTCTTCCTCTGTCACCCAAACTTAAGTACAGTGGTGTCATAGTAGCTTAATGTGACCTTGAATGTTTAGGCTCAAGTAATCCTCCTGCCCCAGCCTCTCAAGTAGCTAGAACTACAAGTACACACCACCATGCCCAGCTACATTTTCTCTTTTTTCCAGAGATGGAGTCTTGCTATGTTACTCAGGCTGGCCTTAAACTCCTGACCTCAAGCAATCCTCCAGCCTTGGCCTCCCCAAATGCTAGCATTACAGCATGAGCCACTGCTCTGGCCCCTCAGCCCCTCTTTAGAAGGGCTCCTCTAGGCCCATTTTGGATATTATTTAGCTTTAGTCCCTCAGTTTACACAGTCCCTTCTTAACATCTTCCAAAAATTCCCCAACAGTTTTTGATCTGGTGATGCCATCCTTCCTTGCTTTTCTGACTGTTATAGAGTCATTTCCTTGGAATTTTAGGAAAGAGCCTATATTCATGCCTAGTATTTGGAATCAGAAGTTTCCTGTGAAATTTAAACATATCTACCTATATGCCCCCATCCTATGTACTGTAGGAGTTTGAGATGGATGAAGACTGACATTTGGGCATTTGTTACGCACTGAGTTTTGACATAAAGTAGCTATTTACCAGATGCATGCCCTTGCATGGTGCCTGCCGCCTCAGAAACTTTAGTTTGTCACTTGCAAAATGGGGATAACATGTTTTGCAGAAAGCGATTGAAAGAATGAAAGGTATAACACACAAAGCCTAACATGATGCTGGGAGCATAGAAGGTGCTCTGAAAATGATAGGCGTTAGGATTATTTTTCTACTTATCTACCGCTATGTAACAGGCCTCCCTAGAGTGGTGTAAAACAGGCCAATTTACTGTGGCCCCAGATTCTGTGAGTCAGGAATTTGGACAAGCCACAGCAGAGCTCACTTATCTCAACTCCACGGTATCTGTGACCTTGGCTGGAAAGACTTGAGCTGCTCGGGGTGACCCAAACTGGGTCTTTCTCTTCTTGCCTTCCCTTTGGGCTGGGCTGGGACTGATGACTGGGGGAACCTTTCTATAGGCCCTTCTAGAAGGTGGTCAGGGTCCTAGAAGGATTGTGTGGAGACTGAGGGTCCGAGAGGCCCAGGCAGGTGACCTTCAATGACTTGTCCTCCAGAGTCACATAGTGACCCCATTGACAGCAGTTGCAAGGCCGCTCAGATTCGAGGAGGTGGGACACAGATTCCTGTTCTTTTGTTTTTTTTTTGCAGTTTTTGGCCAGGGCTGGGTTTGAACCCGCCACCTCTGGCATATGGGGCCGACTCCCTACTCACGGAGGCAAGATTCCCGTTCTTGAAGGGAGAAGTGTCAAAGGCTGGGGAGCTGTGTTTAAAACCACCAGCCATCACCATCATTATCACCAAACTGTGAATATGAATAAAGAAAGGAAGTTTTTCATCATCATAGAGGAATCGAGTGAATATTTGCTTTAAGCAGTTTCCTAGGGCAGGAATGCTGATGGAGAGAATGAGCTTGATTCCCCAATAAATAACTTAACACCATCCTATACCTCCAAATAATAAAACGATGCGATAATTTCTAACACATGGGTTGTTTTAGAGAAAGAGTCTTGCTCTGTTGCTCAAACTATCATAGCTTATTGCAGACTTGAACTCCCAGACTCAAGCAATTCTCCCTCCTTAACCTGCCCAGGAGCTGGGAGCACAGGCAGGAGCCACTGCGCCCTCTCTGACACATTCTTAACATTGAAGTAACAGAGGATATGGGAAATGCCTTCTTTCCTTGCTTGACATGAAACAGAAGCAATTTTTGTCTCAGCTAAAGGTTTTAGTTCTCATAATTCCTTTACATTTTGTACTTGCCTTTGCCTTTAAAAAAAAAAAAATGCCACCTACGTATAGAGCAATGGTTCTCAAACCTCAAACTAGTGATAGAATCACATGGAAAGCTTGCTATAACAAAGGTGGTTGGTCCCCAGCCCTGGAGTTTCTGATTCAATAATTTTGAGCCAGGACCCGGGAAATTTTCATTTCTAGTAAGTGCCTGGGTGAGGCTGGCTCTGCTGGTCTGCGTATCCACACTCTGTTGTGGAGAAAATGTAGAGCCAGACACAAAGATTAGCTTCGGCCTCACTGGATTCCTCAACTCTATGAACCTGCAAGGACTTTGAAGGGTCTGGTAATCTCTCATAAGATTGCGGGTTCAAACCCAGCCTCAGCCAAACTGCAGCAACAACAAAAACAACCAAAAAAAAAATAGCCGGGAATTGTGGCAAGCTCCTGTAGTCCCAGCTACTCAGGAGGCTGAGGCAAGAGACTCGCCTAAGCCCAGGAGTTGGAGGTTGCTGTGAGCTGTGTGATGCCATGTCCCTCTAGTGAGGGCGGATAAAGTGAGACTCTGTCTCTACAAAAAAAAAAAAAAAAAGATTTAGATACTAGATACTAACATTTAGGAACAATGATACAAACTTACTGAACATTGAACAAGTATCAGCACTTTGGTGCACATCATTTTCTCTAATCCTTACAAAACCTAGTGAAATCGTTCCCATTTTACAGATGAGGGGACTGAGGCGATGTTAAAAGCTAGGTAAGTTTCCTGACATCCAGCAGGAAATGCTGAGCTGACTCCAGATCTTTGAGAACTTGAAAGTCCATGTTCATGATCTTAACAGCTCCTATTCTACCTACCCTCTCAGGCTGCTGAGAACAACTCGCCCCCAGAGAATGGCCCTCTCTTCTCCAATCCCTGATTATTTTATTTGTGCCCCTTATATTATTGTTATATAATGCTAAGTTATTTTCATGCCTGTAATGCTCTTTAGACTTTGAATTTTTTCATAAATATTCCAGATGTGGAGTTCCGGCACTAACATGGCAGAGAGTTTGCATCCCATAAATGCTTCTTGAGTTAACAAATGGAAGAAATCAAAAGTGAAACTTATGGTTAAAAAAAAAAAACCCTGACTTATCACTATGTAGGTAAATGAATTTCTGTGGACATAAAGGATTGCTGCTAGGTCATGCCAACCTAAGGCATGATGGGGAAATAAGGTTAGTATAGCTATAATACTGTGGTCCCTAAATGACGGGCAGTGGACTGGTACCGGGCTGTGGCCTGTTAGGAACCAGGCTGCACAGCAGGAGGTGAGTGGTGGGTGAGAGAGAGAAGCTTCATCTGTATTTACAGCCACTCCCCATTGCTGCCATCACCGCCTGAGCTCTGTCCCCTGTCAGATCAGCTGCAGTGTTAGATCCTCGTCAGAGCGTGAACCCTGCCATAAACTGTGTGTGTGAGGATTCTAGGTTGTGTATGAGAATCTAATGCCACCCCCATCGTCTGGAATAATTGTTACCTAGGAAACTAGTCCCTGCTGCCAAAAAGGTTGAGGACTGCTGCTATGACAGTGACTGAGTCATAGTCCCTGGCTTAGCTACTTTTGATGGCGTCTGTGCAGCCCCTGTTCATAGGCTCTCCCTGGCTCATTCACAGACCCTGAGTGTGTCTGAGGGCATTCCCAGATGTGACTGTCCTGCGTGAAATGTCCCAGGCATTCCTACCGCACCTTCCATGGCTCCCGGAGGAGGACCGGGCTGTCCCTGCAGGTTGCCCCTGTTGCTGTGGCCGCCTGCCTCTTCCTCCTCCTGGGGTGGCAGCTCCTGCCTTCCTCTTCCTACCTCTGTGCAACTGTCAAGGGCCCAGCTGTTACTCAAGGCGGTTCAAATATAAACCACAGAACAGAGTCCTGTGCTCTTGGCTTCCTTCAGAGTCTCAAAAGATACAGTCCTTTAAAAACAACCCTTTCCATGTCTTTCAGCTCATGAACTCCCCACCCCCACCAGCTCCAACAAAGGGCCAGGTGGCTTCCTCGTGGGGAAAGGAGAAGGCAGGAGGGAGCGTCCTGGTCAGAAGACTATTGACTCTCATGCACGTGGTCCCCGACTTGCAATTGTTCCACAATTTGTCGGCTTCACAACCGTGTGAAAGCAATGCAAGTTGAACAGAAACTGTACTTTGAGGACCCGTGGAACCATTCTGTTTTGTACTTGCAGCACAATAGCCGATAAATGACATGATAGTCGACACTTGATTGTGAAACAAGCTTCGTGTCAGATGATTTTGTCTAAATTGCAGGCAAGGGTAAGAGTTCTGAGCATGCGGAAGGTAGGCCAGGTTCAGTGGTGATGCTCAGTAGGTTGGGCGTACTAAATGCACTTTCAACGTAACGCTATTTTCAGCGTATGTTGGGTTCGTTGAGAAGAATCTGTAATGTGCCACGCAGGAGTCACCATCTTCCTCCTCTCCAAACTGTGTCACCAACCTCACCCTATATGGTGATTGCAGTTCCAGTTGTTTCGAGAGGTTAAGAGCCGCATGCTCGGAGCTCTCAGAGCTAAGCCAAGCCCTGTTCTGAGCACTTGACATGCATCCGTTTATAGAATTCTCACTTTGTCCCTCTGAGATAGCTGATAATCACACATGGTAAAGATGAGAAAACCAAAAAACTGTGAAGTTAAGTAATTTGCCCAAGGATACAAAGCCAGTAAGAGGCAGGGGTGGGTTTTGAACTCTGCTCTCCCCTCTGGAGGAAGGTCTCATCTTCCTTACACTCAGTGGCCCCTGACACTGAGGCCCACCTAGCTGGACCCACATGCCACAAGAGAAATGTACACAGAATTGAAACCCCCACGCTGCACTTACACAAGATAATTTTGGAGAAAACTATTAGACATTATTTTTTGTTGTATTTTAAAGAATGAATCACCCTGAATATGGAGGAGTAAAGATTCAGTTCCTTTCTTGCTTCAAAATAGGAAAGTGAAAAATATTATCCATAGCCTCTTCTAGGAAGAAGAGAGACTATTTACTAAGAAACGCAGGGAAAAAAATTAAAACTCACTGAACACTCATAAATGGTACTTCGGATTTTTCTGGTATAAATTTTTTCCATGGCATGTGTCACCATAATATATTTGGGACACACACACAGTCTTGAAAATGGCATAAAACTTCCAAGTAGAGAAAATAAACAGCACAGTGGAACGCACCCTGCTTGAACTCATTAATGTAGACTGAATTTACTGTGTATTATGATGTTTAGCAACAGCGCCAATCTTTGGGGGTTTTCAGTGCCAGGTGCAGAGCACAGAGCTTGGACCAAGACCAAAAAAACCCCAAAAAATTTAAAAAAAGAAGAAAAACAAAACCAAACAAAATCTCTCATCGCAACAGAAAGGCAAGAGTTGATTGATAACGATATCAGCTTTATTCTTGGGCTACGCTGCAAATTATTTTTCTGCAAATGAAAGCCTTCTGGCTCAGAGCTTGAAAAGAAGGACAGGCTGCACATTTCCAATAATTAAATGATGGAGCACTGTGTCCATGCGAAAGATGCGTGGAACCGTAAAAGTGGCTTGGGAAGAATTCCAAATGAGAGAGCAAAAAGCATTTTACTTTTGCCATTGCTTGAGCTCACCGTGTGGGACCCCACCTTCTCAGAAAAGTCTCCTGTGTTGCTATCTCTGTTTCCCACCCGCTTCTGAGGACATTCAGTTATCCTCCACCCTCCAGGCACAGCCACAGATACCAGGGGAGTCATGTGTGTGGTTGAAAGTCAAAGCTCATCTTTCAGGTCTCATCTGGAAGACCTTTAACTTTGCCATCCTATTTCATTCATTAATTCATTAACATTTTCCTTTTGGAGATGGGAGGGTGCTGCATTAAATGTCCAGAAAGATTTTAAGAAATAAGAGCATACACTTCCTCATAGAGTTACATATCACTTCTTTTCAGTATTACAAATAAAATATGCCTTCACTTCTTTACATTAAGAATATAAAGATTTTAACATGCAGAAGATGCCAGAACACTCAGCTATTCGGGACCCAAGCCCATAGTCTTGTTCCTTATAGCCTTTACACTTCACAATATGATTTTTAGGTTTATCTAAGAACATCATGGATTTTTCCCTATGTCCCATTTGATTAAATGCAAAGGTTTATTTTTCACTGCTGAATCATGTATTGCCAGAAGTTAATGACTTCTCCTGAATTCTAATGGGAAGCATTTGTGAGGTGGGCCTTCGGTTAGTACCAGACAGATAATTTTGCACGATGGATAAAGCTGCCACATCAATCTCTCTTGACTTTGAAAGGAACAACCTGTGTGCTGTAGGAATTTCTGCTCTTAATTGCTTTGCTTGGCCTGACCCGTGACAGCAGTGTTCTCCAAGTGGTAACTTTGCATTTTGGTACTGCGTCACTTGAATCTTTCTGAAAGCTTTTACAATGATGATTTGGGCTCCAGAGCAAAATTAAAGGTCGAACAGTGTGCTCTACTGTGAATGCAAATAACTCAACTGAACGACTGATTCTCTCAAGTTTGCACGTAAGTAGTTGGGGAAAACTGCATCATAGGTGATCCTGCTGGTGGTAGCCAAATTTTGTAGGCTACTGGATGAACCATCATGATTTCAGAAGCACTAAAATATAAAAACTTGCATTTTTTTTTTAAGAAACATGATTTGAAAAAAAAAAGAAAAGAAACATGATTGCTCTGTCACTTAGGCTGGAGTACAGTTGTATCATCATCCCTCCCTGCAACCTTGAACTGCTAGGCTCAGGTGATCTTCCTGCCTCAGCCTCCTGAGTAGTTAGGACTACAGGTGCATACCACGGAGCCTGGCTGATATTTCTTTAAATTTTTCTGTAGAGATGGAGGCTAGGTTGACCAGGCTGATCTCAAACTCCTGGCCTCAAGCAACCCTCCTATCTCAACTTCCTGAAGTGCTAGGTTTACAGGTGTTAGTCACCGTTCCTGGTCTAAAAATACCTTTTTGAATTTAAGAAATATGTTTTTTTATTTTTCCTTTTGGTCTCCATGCTTTTTGATGTTGTTCAGCAACTTAGAGACTTATTTTGCCATTATAAACGACTCACAAAGGCCAGGTAATCCTGGCTCTGGGAGGCCGAGGCAGGTGGGTTGCATGAGCTCACAGGTCTGAGACCAGCCTGAGCAACAGTGAGACCCAGTCTCTAAAAAATAGCCAGGTGTTATGGCTGGTGCCTATAGTCCCAGCTACTCAGGAGGCTGAGGCAAGAGAATCGCTTGAGTCCAAGAGTTTGTGGTTGCTGTGAGCTATGACATCACAGCACTCTATTGTGGGTGAGAAAGTGAGACTATGTCTCAAAGAAAAAAAAGAAAGAAACTGACTCACGAAACTGGCCATTAGCTGGAGAGAGTAGCATGTAATAGATTCAGCCCCTCAGTGACCGTATAAAGTGGTGGTTTCAGTTTTTCAATGGCGGTGTCCTGCTTTCTAAGCAAAGCCTGGAATTCGTAATCTTCCTTTTGTTCATTCCCAAGCCTCAGGGGACATGCCTGGCTTTCAAACTCCAGTAATAGACAAAATCATGACTCTTAAATATTCGGAATCTTTAGTAAATAACTCCTCTACACTCTTACAAGTTACAAGCCATTTGCCA
Organism: Arctocebus calabarensis; assembly: GCA_963573935.1. Taxonomy (NCBI): domain Eukaryota; kingdom Metazoa; phylum Chordata; class Mammalia; order Primates; family Lorisidae; genus Arctocebus; species Arctocebus calabarensis. Next base: position 2,442 of record CAUYON010112111.1, on the reverse strand, counting down.
TTAATATTCCCATGATTAGTTACTTAAGAATTTTACTAGTCACACAGGGAAATCTTCCTTGCAGTAGAAAACATTGCTCGCCCAGGTCAAAACAAAATGAAAAATGGAGACCCAAAAACTGTTTAAGCTTTTCCCCCTCCTTCCTTCTCCACCTTCAATGTGGGGTTGGAAGGAGAAAGATTAATATTTTGTTCAATCGTTGCTCAAAATCTTGTGATTACCTGAAGATTTCTGATGGTTAAGCAAGACATCTAGACCAGGGATCTGTATTCCTCTGCTTTTTCACCAAGGGGTGAGTGGGTCTCAAGGCCATGGCCAGATCTGGACCTCAGCTTAGTGTTGTCTGTCCCGGAGGGGAAGGACTATCACTTCACAACCGGTTTTAGAAGTTTCTAGAAGCAGTGATTCCCATCCTCCCCCTTCAAGATGGGAATGTGACCCTATATAAGCCTATTTCTGTTTGATTCTTTGTGCTGGCGTGTGGCTGTGCCCTCGCTTACTCTGTGTGTGTGTGTGTGTGTGTGTGTGCGCGCGCGTTAGCTGTGCTCCTTACGTGTCTGTGCTCTGTGTTTTTTGCTCACACGCCCCTCTGGCTGTGTCTCATTGTCTATGCGGCTTATTTTCCGGAGAAGTCAGAGCAGCGTAACGAAAGAGACCACACTTGGGTTTGAACACGATCCCACCTCGTGCGACCTGTGTGATCTCTGACATGTTACTCAAACTCCTGATCACAGGCCCCTCATCTAAGAAAACAGGAGTGACCCCTACATGGCTTTTACTAGACTTAGATGAGCTAAGGCATCCACAGCGCTCAGGAGACATTTCATAAATTTTTTTTATATCGTCTTTGCCTGCCTTGACTTTTCATTCTGCTCTCTTCCTCCTCCTCTATTTTCATTTTGTTTTGTTTTCTTAAACCTAGGTTTATTCAGCTTTACAAAAGACTAGCTCTGGTTCTTTATTTCCCCAACTTTTTATTTTGAAAGTTTTAAACCTTTGAAAAGAATGTAAGGCGGTGGGGGGGTAAGGGTAGGGTGGGGCAGGGATTGGTGGGTAGTTGACTATATAAAAGAGAAAGAGAAGTGTGGGCTAGAGATAGCTTTGGGAGCTGGCAACAAGTGTGTGGTCTTTAAAGCTAGGGGACAACCTGAGTCACCTGGGGAGAAAGCATAGACAGGGCTGGGAAGTCAGGAAGGATGAAGAGGAACCAATAGAGGAGCTAAAAGGAGAGGCTGTGAGCTAGCCAGGGCCAGAGCCTGGATCTGATAAAATTTGGGGATTCTCCCTTTAAATTACAGCTGTCTCAGCAGTCCCCAACCTGTTTGCCACCAGGGACCGGTTTCATGGAAGATAATTTTTCCACAATCTGGAGGGGGAGGGAGGCGTTAGATTCTCGTAAGGAGTGAAGGAGCTGCAACCTGGATCCCTCAGTGGTGCAATTAACAGCAGGGTTCATGCTCCTATGAGAATCCAGCGCCACCACTGATCTGTCAGGAGGAGGAGCTCAGGCAGTGATGGGAGCGATGGGGAGCGGCTGTAAATACAGATGAAGCTTCACTCACCCACTACTCACCTCCTGCTATGCAGCCCAGCTCCTCACAGGCCATGGACCAGCACCAGTCTGAGGCCTGGGTTTTAAGGACCAAAGCTTTTAAAGAAGAAAACAGAATTATGAATGAAAAATTAAGAACAGCCCACGCACAGTGGCTCATGCCTATAATCCTAGCACTCTGGGAGGCCAAGGTGGGTGGATTGCGTGAGCTCAGGAGTTGCAGACCAGCCTGAGCCAGAGGGAGACCTCGTCTCTAAAAATAGTCAGACATTGTGGCAGGTGCCTGTAGTCCCGGCTACCTGGGAGGCTGAGGCAAGAGGATCCCTTGTGTCTGAGAATTTGAGGTCGCTGTGAGCTGTGACACCACAGCACTCTACCAAGGTCAACAAAGTAAGACTCTGTCTCAAGAAAAAACAAAAAGTGAATATTTGTTGAGAGCCAGAAATGAAATCACAATAAATTATCACTTTTTAAAAAGAGGTAAGTGAATGTTTTCTACAAAAGGCAGGGAACAGAAGACATAGATGTTGAACCAAGAACAGAAGGATAGAGGGCAGATTTTTTTTCCTTTTTAGTTATAAAGTTGGCATTAAAAATGGATTTTTTTGGCTTGGTGCCTGTGGCTCAACAGGCTAAGGCGCCAGCCACATACACCTGAGCTGGCGGGTTCGAATCCAGCTCAGGCCCACCAAACAACAATGGCTGCAACCAACGAAAAAATGGCTGGGCGTTGTGGTGGGCGCCTGTAGTCCCAGCTACTTGGGAGGCGGAGGCAAGAGACTCACTTGAGCCCAGGAATTGGAGGTTGCTGTGAGCTGTGATGTCACAGCACTCTATCCAGGGTGACAGTTGGAGGCTCTGCCTCAAAAAAAAAAAAAATGGATTTTTGA